>CM031240.1:314069902-314148827 GCA_018340775.1 Taxus wallichiana var. yunnanensis | reverse complement strand
GTGATAGCATCGTTGAATGAACACAACATGACCGGATGTTTGTGCATGTAATTTTCAGGTATGCGCATTTGAGAAAATGCATGGGATGAAATGATGTTAATGTTAGTGCCTCCATCAATCATCACATGGCATACCCGTATGTCATCAATGTGTACAAAGATGAAGAGGCTGGTCAGAGTCATCATTTTAGTATGGCGCGATTTCTATCTCTTAGAAGTTGAGGGAGGCCATTTGGTAAACAAGGTGAGGTGAGGATGATATGGTAATTTGGTGAGGAGGCTACATGATGGGGTATGATAATGGAGGCTACGGGTGTAGGGTCATTGGGTAAAACCTCGATAGAGTGAAGAACCTCCATGAGGGCTTGACGATGGGATTTCGAGGTTTGGATGAGGTCATATAAGGACATTTTGAGTGGAGATTGGTGTAATTATTTGAGCATGGTGTGATGTGTGATGCCATTAGAAATGGGGTATGTGGGGCTGCAGATAGTTATCTTAGGTATGGGTGTAGATGGTATGTTGGGTATAGGATTAGTTGGTGGGTCAGCTGCCTTTTCTTTACCCTTCTGCACATGTGTAGTGACGTGTACCATGTTGATTTGAGGGAAATTGTCAAATGGAGAGGGTGTAGGGTAAGTGGTATAATGACATGAAGGGTAAAAACCTATTGGAGGAGAAGATCCTGTGAGGTCAGTTGGGTGCAGTGACATTTGGGTGGTGGCGTGGCAAGTTCTTTTGATGAACCATGTTAATTTCAAATTTTGTGTGTGGTTCTAGGAATTGTGAGGGTGGAGGTTGTGGTTGTTGAGTGCGCAGTGTGGGAATGGGTGTTGGTGAAGCAGATCCTCATCAAGAAGGTCGTCATCGTCAAAGTTAGTTTCCGGTAGACACAATTGGATAAGGATGGTTTTCAAGGCCTTGTAGTTCTCCACATCATGCCCTAACACATGATGGTATGCGCAAATTTTGGTATCATCAAACCCCTTTGGCTTGGGTTTGAGGGGGTCGTAAGGTCGGAGTGGCGGTAATGTGATAATAGAAGTCTCGAGGAGGTTGGTTAAAATTTTGGCATAGGACCTGCCTAGTGGATCACAATGGGAAGTGAATGTGGGTTAAAGTGTAGGTGCGGTTGGTTGTCTAGGAATTATTTTTGGAAGATTAGGAACAGGTCGAGCTATGGGTTTAGGCACCGGTGTGGTTTGAGGTATCATTCGGTTTGTTTAGGTAGGGGTATAGTAGATGGATGGGTAGGAGGATGTGGGGTTGTTTTGACTACCTTGTTGTGGGGTAGTGGGGTTTTGTTTTTGGGTTGCACCTTCTTGGGTAAAGGTGATGTGGGTATATGGGGTCTAGAAGGAAAAGTAGATGGAGGAAGAGGGCGAGTTACCCACGGGGATAATGGGGGTGCTATGAAGGTAGATGATGCAGGTCATGCTTGGGGTGTGAGGGACAATGATTGAAGTGTAGTAGGTAGTGAAGCAATGGCTGAAGGTATTGGAGGTATTGGTGGTAAAGAGACTATAGGTGTGGGTATGAGTCATGTTGTGTGCCTAGGTAGGTTAGATATTTGTGAGGAAGGAATGGGTTGTTGTGTTATTGGGTTATGAATGGGTGAGGGGTGCTTGACCATGTTGGGTAGCTGAGGTCTTAAGGCAGATGGGACAAGTGTGGGTGTGATTGGTGTGGTAGGGATATGAGGTCGATGAGTTTGTTTCTTTAGTTTGGGTGTCGGAGTAGGTGTGGTTTTAATGTTGGAGGATGTAGCTAAATCTAGTTTAATAGGTGGATGAGTAAGGCTGGTGGTTGGGGTGACCCCTAAAGTGGTAATAGGTTTAGTGGAGGTAAATATTGTGGGTATGGGTTTGGGTTTAGGCATAGGTTGGGTTATGGGTAAGGGTGTGGTGTGAGTGATAACATATATCATGGAAGGGGTTACGATATAATGGTGGTATGTATGTGGTTTGATGGGTGAAAATGTTTGGGTAGATAGTGGAGGTGTCATCAAGGGATCTCTGCATTTGTGTTGAGATAGGGAGTAAGAGGCGCCCCATAAAAAAATCCCTATCCACATAATCCAAGTGATCGGCCAAACGTGAGAATGGCATGTTTGTGGGTGGAGTTGGTGAAGACCTAATGGGAATTCCTGTAAAATGCATCTTAGAGATGGGGAATCGGCTGATTTAGCTTCCGTGGGTAAGAGAGCTGAAAGTAGGTCTATTGGATGTCGGGTAGCGGATGGAGAATACTCGCCAAGAGGAAAAGGTATCCCCACCAGGTCTATGATGGGTGGAAGGGATGATGGGAGTTCCTCTATGAGTGGAGGAATGGATAGGTGCTCCTCTATGGGTGGAGGAGGTAATGGGTGCTCCTCTGTGGGTGGAGGAGGTAATGGGTGCTCCTCTATGGGTGGAGGAGGTACGGTAGGTAAAGGTTCACTAAGTGGAGAAGCTAGGGGTGAGATGGTCTCAATGTCAGTAGAAGACTCCTCCATAGGTGATGTAGGAGATGAAGGGTGTTCTTCTATTGGTGAAGGAACAATGATGATTGGTTCAGACGTGGAAGGAGGATTTTGGGCTAGGATTTCCTCTATGGAAGGGATGTGAGGTAATTGAGAGGTGACAGGTACCTCGTTAAAGATCACATGAACCTCACGAGTATGGGTATCGTGAGTGGATGTCTCACCTATTTGATTGGATGAAGGGGCATGATTGGGAAATGGTTTTTTAAAGATTTGTAGATTTTGGTTGGGGGTGGCATTGGGATTATCCATAGTCAACTCACCTTTCTCGAGCATTTCTTGGACAATATTCTTAAAAGTGATGCGTTGCCATCACTATGACCCTTCACTCGGTGATAGTTACAGAAATATTGTTCCTTATACCATGCGGGCATGGGGTGAGCAGGGTCAAAACCTAGTGTGTGGTTTTATGGGTGGAAGGGTGATGGCGCCAGCTTTGATAAGCTTTTCTAAAAGAAGAGTAAGGTTCCCCAATTGGGGTATATTTTCGCTGCTCTTGTTTGAATCAAAAATCCTGGATGGGTGATAAATTAGATGAGGGTGTAGCTTGATTAGACGGATGAGATGGGATGACCTTGAGTACCACTGCATTAGTGGTACCTTTAGCCTTTGAATAATTGGTTGGTGGTTTGGAAGAAGAAGAGGTTTCATTCGACTTGAATGCCGAATTCTTATTTCGTAATTGGATTTATTATCTTCGATGGCCCGAATCTCTAACTTTCGTGCCATAGTGAATGCCTCATCGAATGTTCGAGAAAGTTTGGACCTGCAAGGTCGGGGAGATATGTTTAGTGCAAGCTCAGGTAAAGAGCTTGATGAGTTTAGTTTGTGGTAGTTGAAAGGTAAGTTGATTGATCAGGTTGCGCCAGTGAGCAAAAAAATATGTGATAGATTCATCCTCATATTGACGTGTGGAATATAGATCGGTCATGGTAACTTTCTTGGTGATATTGATAGAGAAATGATCCAAAAAAGCTTGGGCTACCTGATTGAATGAAAATATGGAGTGTTTGGGTAACCCACTATACCAATCTAATGCAGGTCTAGTGAGGGACATGGGAAAAGTTCTCAAAAGTAAGGCATCATCATGAGAAATCAAATAACATCCGTGTTTAAATGAGTGTAAATGTTGTTGTGGGTCTTCCTTACTATTGAAGTGGTTGAATTTAGGCATTTCCCAATGCACAAGGTATGAACAGATGGGAATGGATGGGTGAATAGGCTCGTTGCAAATATCATCGTAAGTGAGAGTGTTGCGGGGAGCCGAAACCGATGCCTCCAAGTGTTTGCATCTTGTCCATCATCAATTTAATTAGGTCATTGGTGGGTTGTGATGATTGGATGCCTCCTATAGCATGAGGAGGTTGGTTTTGGACATATAATGGGTGTGGCATTCTAGTGTATGGGGCTGCCATGTAAGGTGGTGGAGAAGAAGGCAATGAAATAGGGGTATGTACCCGAGAATGAATAATAGATGAAACAGGCGGTTGTTGGTAGTATGTATATGGGGGAGGAAGGGTCGTGGTAACCCTAGTGGTAATAGGGGCTAATGATTGTGGAATGGAAAGAACTACATTCTGAAATGGGGTAGGGGTCACCGACACTGGAGGTGGGAACGTAGCCATAGGTATGTGTGAGACATGAGGGTGGATGAGGTTGTGTTTGGGGTAATCATCGAGGGTATGGTGGATGTAATGGGTGCCACAGAGGTAACAAATGTGGTAGTCATGGGGGTATGAAACCTAACTGTGAAATGACTAGGGGTAAGGTGGATGCAGGTAACACGGAGCCAGATGGGGCTGATGTGAAGTGGGTGTGAGAGTCGGGGGGATAGATACGGGCATGCCGTATATCAACTGACCTGAGGCATCTTGAGTGGATGAATGGGAGAGGTAAAACTACAAGGTAGCAGGGTTCTGGTCAAGGAGTCATGTGAACTCCTCATCTCCAGTAGTAATATTAGTAGGCTAGATAGGATCCATGGCTGGTGATAAAATAGAAGGTGGTGAAGGACTAGGTGGGAGTGGTTGGAAACTGGCATGGAACACGAGGGCATTCACTTGTCTTTGGGTCAGTACCATGTGAACCAATACTGATTAGGTGGGGTTGCTTCTCTATAAATGGTATAGAGAATAACAGGAAAAAAAATGGATGAAGTAACAAATGGTGGGTGGAATGTGAAACAGGCTAACTGATGTCGGTTAGGGAAAACTGATGTCAGTTAGGGGTAACCACTTGCTGGTCACTGTAGAAAATAGGTAGTGAGTAATCAGTGAGGTGAAGGCAAAATCGACAAGTATGCCAAATTTGGGGATGTGTAAAATGTTAATGGGAAAAAAATGATAGTGACAGAGACTATGGAAAGTGGAAAAAGTGAAGTGAGAATGTCCTTTTGAGTAGGTTAGCAAAAGGACCTAGAACCGATGTCGGTTGAGTTTAACCGATGGTGGTCAGAGGTAACCGATGATGGTTACTGTGAGATTGAAACAATGATGAGAAAAAGTGGTTGTGAATTAGAATTTGATGTGGAATCAGACCCAGAATTCTAGGAATGATGGTGATATGGCCCAGGCACACTCAAGTGAAGCCAAAATACACCAGCTATGATGAGGAGCATGCAAGGATGAACAAAAAAGTGATGAACGTGATCTTTCACCTCAAAATGCAAACCAAGTAGAAACACTAAGAAAATGTGATCCTAAGAGTGCCCTTTTCTATTATGTTTTTTTAGCTTATCTATTTTAACACATGCTTGTGAAATAGAGTTTTTGGTGAGGATCCTATTTAGGAGATAAAGGGTGAAGTTTTAGGTTTAGTAATTTTCCTCAAGTATGCTTCTTCCAGGTAGGAAGATGTACAGTATTTCTATTGTATTTGAATTAATGTATGTATTAGGGAATAGGATGTTTGTTAAGTATGAATTAGCTTTTAAACCCAAATCAAAAATGTGAAATTGGATGACATAATAAGATGAAATGGAAGAGGGATGCTCTTTCACTAAAATGCAGAAAACATGAAGAAATGATACACCAAAAGAAAAGTTTCCTTTAGAGAAAATAAGTGGATTACTAGGGAAGAAAATTAGTGTAAATACGCTTTTTTTTAGAAAGGAAAAACAAGGGAAGGAATGGTGCCGCCGTGCCAAAATAATTTCTTTATTTCATTAATGTGGATGTTGTTAAATCCCAGTATAATTAGTAGTAACGGCGCCGTCGGTCAATAATGTGGAGTACGGTAATAGTCAAATACAATAGGAATGTTGTAAAAGTAAATATTTGTCGTAAGTGGTCCGGTAATGTTAAAATGTCAAAGTTTGGGTAATTAGAGAAGTAGGGTCTACATGATTAGGAATTAGAAATATTATATTGGTAATAAAGACAAGGAGTGAGGTCATAAATATTTTGTGTATTTTATTTGTAAAAAGTCTAAAAATGTGGAACCCATGTAAAATGATAAGGTTTATCTTATCTTAACGAGATAAGCTTACATGTACAGATAAGAGTTAAGGTATGGAATATGATTCGTCAAAGTGGATTTCTTATCCTATCTTAGAGATAAGATGGATAAGCCTGGAAGTTCTATAAATAGAGAGGCCACCCCCCTCATTTAGCATAGAAGGAAGTAGTGAGAAATATTGTAGGAAGTGTGCGAAGGAAGCCATCAGTTTAAAGGTGTGTTGAAGAAGCCATTAAGAGGTGTAATTGTAAAGTTTCTCCCATAGTCTTGGTGAAAGTCAAGTGAAGTCAATAACACTTGAAGTACCTCATGGGTGAGATTGTAACAATTTCATGTTAATATTATAATTTACTTTGATATTTCAGATTTGTCATCATTAGTCTTATCATAGTCGATGGTATTTTGTGTTATGTTGTTGTTTTGTTTCAGATTACATCCACCAAACTAAAAGGTTGTGCATTAGTAAATAATCATAGCACGAGGAGTTCGGTGAAGAATTATCATAGTGCGGATTGGTGATGACATTTTGGTTCCGTTCGGGACCATTCCTCGTTGGTGGATTTTACGGAGAGATATTCCCACTTAGTCAAAAATCAATTAGAGGGTAACCTTGTTTTTCTTGTGCATAGTAGTTACCATGGTAAAGTCATTTTTGCCATGAATAGTAGTTACCATGGTAAAGTCATTTTTTTTGGAATAGTATTTACCATGTAAAGTCACTTTTTACCAGTGAATAGTATTTACCATGATAACTTCACTTTTTACCGTGAATAGTGTTTACCACGGTAAAGTCGAGTTTTACCATGATAAGTCAAGTTTTACCATAGTTTACCGTGGTCATTTCTATTTTCTTGTAGAAAGGTGTAAAGTCACTTTCTAGTATAGTGATTCCAATTATTTGTACACATAAGTCTTGTTGATTGTACTTGTGAGTTGGTATTTCACGGTGGTTACTTTTGAAAATGGGAAAGATTCTATTTTTTCAGCTCAATCTAATGAAGATGCTTCTTCTTTCATTCAAGAGTTTAAGCGATCTTGTATTTGTAATGGCCTTATAAGAAGGGAACAATGGACTGAATTTTTCCTACCTTTTTGGATGGTTGACACTTAGGTGGTTTGAAACACTAGGTGATAATGTGAAAAATTCATGGGATTTATTAAGCGAAAGTTTTCTTGAAGAATTTGGTGAACAACGAAATATGCGAGATCTCATGATCGAGATCACAAAGCTATCCCAAGGAGAGAAGGAGAAGATAAGGGATTATCATGCTCGTGTTCTAGAGCTAAGGAGGAAGCTCGATGCCCAGATCCGGAAGGAAGGACTAGCGGATGGGTTGATGAATGGCGTGGATAATCTCCTCTGTAAGCACTTCATTCTTGGGATGAAGCCAGAGATCAGACAACGAGTGAAGTATGACCACCCAGCTACCATTGAACAAGCAAAGGAGATTGCAAGAAGGCAAGAAGAAAGCATGGAAGAGGAGCCCAAAGAAATTGTTGCTAAAGTAGAGCCTACACCAGCACCTTTGGTCCAGAATCCACAACCACTCCCGGTGAGCACAAATATTTCTCCTAGTACATCTACTGAGTATGAAGATCTGCTCAAAAAGATGGGTCAGTTAACTATTAATCTTCTTCAAGGAAAGGAATTTAGTTCTCAGGGAGGAGATAGAGGTCCAAAAAGAAATATTTACGAAGTTGTTTGTTATGGTTGTTATAAAAGGGTCATTATAAGTATAATTGTCCAGATAGAGCTTCTACATCTGGTAAAGGAGATAATGATAAAGGAAAAGCACCTGTGAATTCTTTTGATGTAGTAGATAAGAGCAGAAATAATGAAGTAGATGTGTTTGTAACAAAAAGAAAGAAAGAAAAAAAGATAATCAAGATGGAAATGATCTAAGAAGATGAAAGAAGAAACTAGTAAGAAACATAGGAGAAGAAAGTTGGGTGTGCGGGATTTTACGATTTCACGGGGCAAGGACCATACTCCATCTTGGAAGATCTGTCCAAAGGCTGCAAATATTACATATGGTCAACTCTTGGCTATGTCTTCGAGAAGAGGCGGGAGTTGCGAGGTGGACTCAATGCTCGAAGAAGGAAGGAGGTTGAGGTCCCTGTTTTGGAGAGAAGGAGGAGATCCCTATGCTCCTGGTGAGGTATTATGTAATGGTATTTCAATTCATGATGTCTTAGTTGATGGAGTGCTTTGCGATTAATGTAATGACCGAGTCGTAATGAATATGTTGGGTTTAAAAATTGATCGCCCTTGACACTTATGTTAAGGTCATTAAATAAAGGAAAAACTAAACCGAGAAGGTGTAGTTTCAAATGTGGCAATATCTGTTATGGGTGTGGTATGTGTGGTAGACTTTCGGGTGATGAAAAATGGTGCTTATTGCGTACCCAATGCTCTTTGGGAAGACCATGGCTAAGGAGAGTTCATGCAAGAAACTCTTGGAATGAAGGTTTCATGACACTTGGACGTGGTAGAGAGAGGGTGAAGATAAATGTGATCCTCGACATCATAAAAGCGAGAACTGTGGATTCAAGTGATGGCGATGATTGGACATCCTCTGATTACTCTAGTACCGGTGAAGTGGACACGAAGATGAAGAAAGCGAGGTGGATGTTTGAGTCATGGATATCCTTCAGTCACACCAACTCATGACCCCATAAAATTATCGAAGAAGAAGTTGATGATCGTCTCAACAAATAAAGATTGGTGATCTTTGTGATGGAGAGTGAGAAGGAATCCTACCTCCGGCTCTTTGAAGGTACATACACCTATTCACTTTTGATTACAAGGAACTCCGTCAAGTAAGTTGGGTAGAACATTGTATTGAGTGGTAGATGGTGCTAAGCCCATAAAGCAAATGCCATATAGAATGAATCCTAATTTTTCCAAGGCGTAAAAGAAGAAATAGATAAGTTGCTTGATGCAGGATTCATATTTGCTGTGGAGAATTCAGAATGGGTTTCTCCCATTGTGATCTCAATAAAAAAGAATGGGAAGCTACGCATTTGTGTTGATTACAGGAAGCTCAATAAGGCAACAAAGAAGGATCATTACCCTCTTCCATTTTCAGATCAGATCTTGGATGAAGTAGCTGGCGGGAGTCTTATAGTTTCTTTGATGGATATAGCGGCTACAACCAAGTTCGTATAGTAGAGAAAGATCAGTTGAAGACCACGTTCACCACTCCTTGGGGAACGTTTGCTTATAGAGTTATGCCTTTTGGGTTGTGTAATGCTCCAGCAACATTCCAGCGTTTGATGAATAGGGTGTTGAACCCTACATTGGGACCTTCATCAGAGTATTTCTGGATGATTTTTGCATCTATGGGAGCAAGTTGGACCACCTGCACCAAATGGAGACAACATTTCAAAGGTTAGATGAAGCACAAGCCTCACTAAACCCTACAAAGTGTGTCTTTGGATGTTCTAAAGGCGTTTTGTTAGGGCATGTTGTATCCGAGAGATGGTATTAGTGCTTGATCGATAAAGTTTCAAAAATCAAAGATTTACCATTTCCTCTTAATAGAAGTAAGTTGAGATCATTTTTAGGCCATGTGGGTTACTATAGAAGGTTCATCAAGAATTTCTCAAAGATTGCATAACCACTAACCAGTTCTTGAAGAAGGATGTTACTTATGAACCAGGAAATAAGGCGCATGAAGCTTTTGGACAATTGAAGGAAGCCCTGGTGTCTTCACCTGTTTTGAAGAATCAGATTGGAGCAAGCCATTCATTGTGTACACTGATGCCTCAGATGCAGCACTAGGAAGTACTTTGAGCCAAAAGGATGAAAATGGGAATGAACATCAATTTACTTTGGGAGTGAGACAAATGAGCGATCTTGAGGTAAATTATACTGCTGAAAAAGAGGCTCTGGCTATCATTTTTGTTGTAAAGAAGTTTAGAAATTACTTGCTAGGGAAAAAATTTCTAGTTGTAATAGATCATCAGGCTCTAAAATATATTGTAAATAAGCCTAACCCATCAGGGAGGATAGCAAGATGGATAATTTTGCTACAAGAGTTTGAATTTGATATTATAGATAGGCCAGGAAAGAAGCATGTCAATGCAGATGCACTCTCTCGAGCCTATGATGGTTTAGGATCATCTTGTGATGATGATGATTTCCCGATGCAGCATTGTTATCCCTTGACACAATCCCTAGTGAATACATAGATATTTGGAATTATCTGAATGAATTCAAGTTTCCTGATGGTGCCAATGCAAAGACTAAGAGAAAGATTACTCAAGCGATCGTCCATATTCTATTTTGCATGGAGTATTATTTGAATAGGACACGATGGACGATCTACAAGAGAGGCGGTTGGGCGTGATCAAGGAAGGCTGCTAGAAGAATTCCACAATGGTACATGTGGAGGCACTGCACTCTCTGGACAACTTACAGCAAGAAGGATCTTGGATGCAGGTTATCACTGGCCCACTCTTTTTAAAGATTGTTATAATTATTGTAAGACATGTGATATTTGTCAAACACATGGTAACCGTAAGACTTCATCAGCTCCATTATGTCCTATTCTTCCCCTTGGTCCCTTTGAAAAGTGGGGAATAGACATTGTAGGTCCACTTCCAACTACATCACGCCAAAATAAGTATATTGTAGTTGCCACAGATTATTTAACCAAGTGGGTTGAAGCTAGGCCATTGAAAACAACTTCCATGGATGAAGTGGCAAGGTTCATGTATGAACGCATTGTCACCAGATTTGGTTGCCCATTAGAAATTGTAACAGATCAAGGAAGCCACTTCATTAATGAGGTGGTAGAAGCCCTAGTCAATAAGTTTTCTATTAAGCACAGGAAGGCAACAACATACAAGCCAAGCACAAATGGACAGGTGGAACGAACAAATTTTGTGTTGTGTCAAATTCTAGCAAAAGATGCAGCCTTGCAGGTACATAAATGGGATAAAAGGATTCATGCAGCATTGTGGGCATATAGGGCAACATCAAAGTCAGCAACAGGATACTCCCCATTTCAGTTGGCCTATGGCATTGATCGATTCTTCTATTGAGTTTGATATTCCCCTTTGTGAGAGTTATGAAAAATGAAAGGATGGATGAAAGTGATTCAGTAAAAGAAAGGTTGGTACATCTTCATTTGCTGGAGGAAATGAGAGAAATAGCAAAGGATACAAGCCATAAGAAGAAAATGAAGCAGAAGGAATACTTTGATCAAAAGATCCGGTGGTCTCCATTTCATGTGAATGACTTGGTTCTAGTATATGATTCCAGATACAAAAAAAAGAAGCAGAGAAAATTTCTTCCAAAATGGATGGGGCCCTACAAAATAGCAGTTGTGCATGAAAATGGTACGTCTGCATCTGGAGGAATTGGATGGCACTCCCATTACGAAATGGGTCAACCACGACAAGTTGAAGATTTTCCAAGCACCAGAATAGTCTACTCAGGGACGGAGTAGAAGCTAGGAAGGGGGAAGATGTCGACACTAAAATTTTCCTCCGTAATTTCTATTTCATTAATGTATGTATTAGGAATAGGATGTTGTTAAGTATAATTAGTAGTAGCGTCTGATAGAAGATAATGGCGCCGTCAGTACGGTGCCGCCAATAATGTGGAGTACGGTAACAGTCAAAGTACAATAGGAATGTTGTAAAAAGTAAATATTTGTCGTAAGTGGTCGGTAATGTTAAAATGTCAAAGTTTGGGTAATTAGAGAAGTAGGGTCTACATGATTAGGAATTAGAAATATTATATTGGTAATAAAGACAAGGAGTGAGGTCATAAATATTTTGTGTATTTTATTTGTAAAAAGTCTAAAAATGTGGAACCCATGTAAAATGATAAGGTTTATCTTATCTTAACAGATAAGCTTACATGTACAGATAAGAGTTAAGGTATGGAATATGATTCGTCAGAGTGGATTTCTTATCCTATCTTAGAGATAAGATGGATAAGCACTGGAAGTTCTATAAATAGAGGCCACCCCCTCATTTAGCATAGAAGGAAGTAGTGAGAAATATTGTAGGAAGTGTGCGAAGGAAGCCATCAGTTTAAAGGTGTGTTGAAGAAGCCATTAAGAGGTGTAATTGTAAAGTTTCTCCCATAGTCTTGGTGAAAGTCAAGTGAAGTCAATAACACTTGAAGTACCTCATGGGTGAGATTGTAACAATTTCATGTTAATATTATAATTTACTTTGATATTTCAGATTTGTCATCATTAGTCTTATCATAGTCGATGGTATTCTTGTGTTATGTTGTTGTTTGTTCCTATAATGAAAGCAAAAGCACCAAAAAGAATTAAACAATATGGGTAGTGAACTACCTAACGTGAACTAGATCCGTGAAGCATGATACTTCCTAGATGGTATCGGTCCATTGTTTTAAACAAATTAATGCTGAAAACAAGGTAAATCCTATTCTTATTTTGGAATGATATAGGTATCTCTCTTAAAAACACAATAAGAAAATAGATCTAATTTAACGAGGCTAAGCTAGAATAGAATCCATGGTTAAATGGTTGGTTACGGGTTATGCAGTGTCGATAGAAGTCTCGGGTAGGTCACCGGTGAGTGAGGGTGAGGTAAAATTAGGTGGATAGATCTCTGTTTAAGGATGTGTGGGAAAACACAGAGACCGGATTTGGTCGGGGTGACTGACTGTGGTTAGGTATAACCGACGCCGGTTACTGTGAAATCTGGAAACGTCACAGAATGGGGTTTTGGTCTCCTTTGTGATTGCACAAAGGATTTGGTTGGTCGGGACAAGGTATTGGGTGACTAGAATAGGTTTTTACGAGGTTTTCATGGGTCTATAGAGGTCAAAATGTTGGATATGGTCAATAGGGAGCAAGATAAATAATGGATGATAAAATAATGATAAAATGAAATAACTAGGAAAGTATGATGTTGTACTTACTTGGATTTCGTTCCTAAAATTATGTGTGAAGGATGTAGGTGCTGATGATGGGTTTGAAGGCTGCAAGTGATCACCAACTGAAGAAAATATTTTACATGGGCTGCATGCACACTCCTCTTTTCTTGAGATCAGAATGTGGCTGGGAAGGATGTGCAGGAGAAGATCCTCAATCTCCTTCCTTGGATGTCAATTCTTGCTGGAATTGGCTCTCTGAAGATGCGTTATCTCTTTGAGATTTTGTTCTTGCTCATCCACTTTTTTCCCAATGTTTTCCAGCCTTGAGAATAAGGTAGTTTAGGGGTCAAAAGGGGTAACTAATGGTGGTTCGGCTTAATCGGTGATGGTTAGGGGAAACCAACGTCGGTCAAGGCGGGATTTTCTAGGTTTACTAAACTTAAGAAAATCCTCTTGATTTCCTTGGATCTTGTGTCGTTTTCTTGTGGATTAGACTGGGAGCTTCTTGTGAGCATGCAAGAATGTGGTTAGAGGGAGTGTAGGCATTGATTTTTAAGGTTTGGGAAAGTCTTAGTTAGTTATGGTAACTTCTAAGAATAGGTCTTAGGTTGAGTTAGTTTGGTGAGGTGTCTAAGCTGAAATGTTTGTGTATATATTATTTAAATAAGATATTTAAATAATAAATATAGTGAGGATAAAACATTAATTTAATTAAATGAATTAAATTAATATTAGTAGGGTAAAGGGGGTCATGGCTAGGTAGATGTAATAAAGGGGGATTATATGTCGAGGGATGAAGGGGAGTGTGACCTAATTTTAGTGTTTACACCTCCAACACCCAAAACCCCTCCTTGATTCCACCCTTTTCCTCTAGCATCCAACCTTCTAAGCCCTCTTTAAATTCCACCCTTGTTGCACCATCATCAAACGTCCAAATAATTTCCTGTATCATCCAACCTCCTACCCCCAAATCCTCCAACCCTCCTTCACTTCCACCCTTGTTGCTCCATTGTCCAACCTCAAGCCCTTTCCCCCTCATCCAACCTCAAACCCCCAAATCCTCTAGGCCCTCCTCACTCACACCCTTTTCCCTCCATCATCATACCCTCAAAGCTCACTTCCTTCACATCCAACCTTTTCCCTCCATCATCTAACCTCCAATCCCAAATCCCTCCTTCACTTCCACCTATGTCCCTCCATCATCCAGTCTCCAGCTGTGAAACCCTCCAAACCTTCCTTCACTTTAGCCCATTCCCCTCCATCATCCAACCTCCAACCCCCAAACTCTCCAATCCTCCCTCACCTGCCTCCCTTTTCACTCCATTTTCCAACCTCCAAACCCTTTCCCCCTCATCCAACCTCCAAGACCTCCCTCACTTGCACCCTTTTCCCTCTATCATCAAACCATCAAAGCTCACTTCCTTCACATCCAACCTTTTCCCTCCATCATCTAACCTTCAATCCTAAAATCCCTCCTTCACTTCCATCACGTGTCCCTCCATTGTCTAACCTCGAATCCTTTTCCCTCCATCATCCAGGTCTCCAACCATGAAACCCTCCAAAACTTCCTTCATTTTATCCCATTCCCCTCCATCATACAACCTCCAACCCTCCAAGCCCCTGCTTCATTTCCATCCATTTACCTACATTTTTCAACCTCAAACCCTTAAAGCCCTCTAACCTTACTATCCCTTCATCATCTAATCTTCACCTCTTCAAACCCTCCTTCACTTCCACCCTTTTCCCTCAATCATCTAACCTCACAACCTCAAATACCTCCTTGAATCCCACCCTTTTCCCTCCATCATCCAACCCTCCAACCACCTTCATTTCCACTCTTCTCCCTCCATCATCTAACCCCCAACCCTTCAATCCCTCCGTCACTTCCACCATTTTCCCTCCATTGTCAAACATCCAAGCCTTTTCCCTCCATCATCTAACCTCTAACCTCAAATCCTCTAAACCCATATTCACTTCCACCCTTTTCCCTCCATCATCCAACCCTCTAAACCATACTTCAATCATACCCCTATACTTCCATCACCAAACCTCCAACTCTCAAAGCCTCCAATCCTCAAACCCTCCTTCAAATCCACCCTTTTTCCTCCATCTTCCAACCTCTAAGCCCTACTCCTTTACTTCCACCCTTTTCCCTCCAACATCTAACCTCCAACCTTCCAAGCCCTCCTTCACTTCTAGCCTTGTACTTCCATTGTCCAACCTCTAACCCCCAAACCCTCCAAGTCCTCCCACACTTCCACCTTTTTCCCTCCAAGCCCTCTTCCTTAACTCTACCCTTTTGGCTACATCTTCTAGCCTCAAACCATCCAATCCCTCCTTCATTACCACATGATTCCCTCTATCATCCAACATTGAAGCCTTTTCCCTCCATCATCCAGCCTCAACACTAAAACCCTCCAAATCCTCCTTCACTTCCACTCATTTCCCTCCATCATCTAACCTATAACCTTCCAAGCCATCCTTTACTTCTACCCTTTTCTCTCCATAATCAAACCTCTAACCCTCAAAGCCCTCCTACTACCACCCTTGTCCCTCCATCATCCAACCTCTAAGCCATTTTCCCTCTATCAACAAGCCTCAAACCCTATAACACTCCAAATCCCTTTTCCCTCCATCGTCAAGCCTCAAACCCTCCAACCCTCCAAGCCTCCATAATCTAACCTCCAATCACTTTTCCCTCTATCTTCCATCCTCCAACCCCCAAACCCTCCAATCCTTCCTTGACTTCCACCCTTTTCCCACCATCATCCATTCGCAAACCCTCTAAGCCCTTCTTCATTTCCATCATTTTCCCTCAATCATCCAACCTCCAATCCATTTTCCCTCCATTGTCCAACCCCAAAATACTCCAAGCCCTATTACTTATAATTATGTTCCTCTATCATCCAACCTAGAATCCCTTTTCCCTCTAACCCCAAACCCTTTAATCCTTCCTTTACTTCCACCCTTTTCCCTCCATTTTCCAACCCCCAAACCCTCTAATCCCTTCTTCAATTCCACCATTTTCCCTCCATCGCTAAATCTCCAATCTGCTTTTCCATCCAGTATCAAACCCCCTAACCCTCACAACCCTAGTACTTATAACAGTTCCCCTCCATCGTCAAAACCATCCTACTTCAAATTGTGTCCCTCCATCATCCGTCATCCAACCCCTGAACCCTCTAAGACCTTCTTCACTTCCACTACTATCCCTCCATTATCAACCTCTAATCCATTTCCCTCCATCGTCCAACCCCAAAATCCTCCAAGCCCTATTACTTATAATTGTGTTTGTCCATCATCTAACCTCTAATATTTTTTCCTCCATCGTCCAACCCCAAAAAATCTCCAAGCCCTCCTACTTATAACCGTGTCCCTCTATCATCCAACCTCAAGACGTTATCCCTAGACCCCCAAACCCTCTAAATACTTTCTTCACTTCCACCATTTTCCCTTCACCATTCAATCTCCAATTTGTTTTACATCCATCATCTAACCCCCTAATGCTCACAACCCTCATACTTATAACTATGTCCCTCCATCGTCCAAACCCTTCAAGCCCTCCTACTTCTAACCATGTCCCTCCATCATCCATCCTCCGACCCCCAACCCTCCAATCCTTACTTTACTTCCATCCTTTTCCGTTCATCATTCAACCCTCAAACTCTCTAAACCCTTCTTCACTTACACCATTGTCCCTCTCCATCATCCAACCTCTAATTTGTTTTCCTCTAGCATATAACCCTCAAATCCTCCAAGCCCTCCTACTTCTAACAATGTCCCTCCATCGTCCATTCTCAACCCCCAAACCATCCAATCCTTTATTTAATTCCATCCTTTTCTCTCCATCGTCTGACCCCAAAATCCTTGAATCCCTAAACCCTCTAAGTCCTCCTTCACTTCCACCATTGTCCCTTCATTGTTTAACCTCCATTATCAAATCCCCAAACCCTCCAAGTGCTCCCTTACTTACACCCTTTTCCCTCCATCGTCAAACCCTACAAGCCCTTGTCCCTCTATTTTCCAACCTCCAACCTCCAAACCCTCCAATCCCTCCTTAACTCTAACCTTGTCCCTTCATCATCCAACCTCCAACCATCCAAGCCTTTCCCACCATTTCCCAACTTCCAACCCTCTAAGGCAATCTTCACATCTACCCTTATCCCTCCATTTTCTTACCTCCAACTTGCATTTTACCTCAACCATTTTCCCTTTATCGTCCAATCTTTAACCCTCTAAGACTTTCCCTCCATTTCACAACTTCCAACCCTCTAAGCTCTCCTTCACATCCACATTTGTCATCCATTTTACCACCTCTAACCTGCATTTTACCTCAACCCTTTTCCCTCTATAATTTAGCATCCAAGCCCTCCTACTTCCACCCTTGTCCCTCCATTATCTAATCTCCAAGCCCTTTTCCCTCCATCATCTATCATAAAACCAGTAAAACCTCCAATCCTTCCTTTACTTCCACACTTTTTCCTTTATTTTCCATTTCCCATATTGTCCCACCTCTAACCCCCATTTCCCCTTGTTGGTCGCAGAGAGGACTTACAAAGAGCAACGATCAGGGGACAAGAAGTCCCTCCTCTTTAATGGGAGAGGTTCCCTTATTCGAGAAACGAACTTATTTACAAATGTACAAGACATGATTTGTTGGTTAAACTTGGATATCACGAAAGTTTTTTTCTATGAAGATCATCAATTACAAAAAAGGACTAAGGAAATGAGAGTACGGAAAGAGCGAAAGGCAACATGCAGAATTAGAGATATCAGATTAATTCTTTATGTATGCGAAAGTCAGTGAATTGAAACAAGATCATTTGTATCGAATAAATAAGATGGAATTTAAAGACACAAAGTTCTGTAAATAACATCTACTTAGAACATAAAGTTTCTTAACATAACAGATTCGTTAATCAAGGACACAAAGTTCCTTCTTGGTTATACAAGATCACCGTGCTTACAAAGTTGAAGAGTATGCAATCGGTAAGACTAACGAACTTGAGACAAATGATCTTCACAAAGAAAATAAATGAAAGCTTAGGAATAACAGAGATCAGAATGGAAAAGTCCTTTTGTATTGATTTCTTTATAATCTATTTACACTTTTCAGAAAATAAGCCAAGTTCTTCCTCCTTAGAATGGCATAGAAATGCCATTATATAACTTACAAATCAGTTACTCTTCGTAACCGTTTCTTTTAACTAGAGAATAGTTAAGGACCGCCAATCGCAGTACCTCAACCTATTACAAGGAAAATGGAAAAAGAAAGGGAAGAAGAGAAAAGAATGGGGAAGAAGGCGGTGGCGGTCCACCGAGAGGGACCCCCGACTTGAGAATCCATTTGCCTAAATTTCTTTAACGCCTCGGCTATATCTCTCACGCCACGAGGGTGACGTGTTAGTCGTAGACTGAGTCCAAAATCCCAGACACTTTTCCATCTCTTTATCAAACTTGACATGAGTATGATAATCTTTATTTGCTTCTTCAATGGAAGATTGAAGAGAGAAAATCTCCTTCATTTTATCTTGGAGATGGAACTTTCCTTGAGCAGATTATCTTTGACAAAAGCTCTCGAATTGAGCTTTGATTTCTTGCAAGAAAGGGAAGTACAGAGAAGTCTCATCACGAAGATGATAGTGTATGTCTTTGAAAGCGAGAGAGACAACCGGTGTCTTGAAAGCTTCGCCCTTTTGCCCACTGTTCTTCGTGCTCCCAAAGCCTCCTCGGGACTACGATCTTCCACTCCACGCTGTAGACCCGGGGCTTGACAGATTATCCTTTGCATCATCAAAGACTTTACTTCGCCATCAAATCGTTCTCATCTCGCTGTCCCATGAGTCGAGGTCTACTATATCTCGCTCCAGGAGTTTGAGTTCTTTATCCATGATATTGATAGTGGAGGAGACTTTGAGTTGCACATTGCTCACCTTTTCGTGGAGTTTGAAAGCTTCATCGATGAAGTTTAATCCAGCAACAAGCATGTCATCCACCGGCGCTTCAATAGCTCTGCCATAGATGAATACTTGTGCATATTGATACTCGCACTTCCTCTTGGCTTAGAATTACGAGGAGGTGGGAGAGTAGTCAATGGGGTAGGGTCAAAACTTTGTCCTTAGACAAAAGAGACTTGATGAAAACCGTGAGAACTTGGGCTGTTCTTTGTAATTGTTCAATAGTTTGCTGCCCTTTCTCTACCCTCCCAATGACTCTTGTAGATTTGTTTCCTGGAGGTTATGGATCTCACCTTCAGGAGTAGACTCTCCCATTGGAATTCTTGAAAGCTCCAAGTCGGATGCCAGCAAGTCTTGCTCGATTTTTCCCTTTGTAGGCTTAGCAATCTCCAAGAATTGCTGACCTTGAGCATCGAGACACTATTCTATCATGAATCATGAATCATTTGTGCCATTGGTGTAGGGTTTGGCGTCGCCATCCTCGCCCAAAAATCACCAAAGTCGAGATGACGAGCTTCGCTATCCCCAATATTGTGAACGGCAGACTCAAGTGGTGAAATTTGTTCTGTCCCCGAAACTTGATCTTCATATTGATAGTAGCTAGGAGGACAGAGCGCATGAAACTGGACTCGGAAAGGAATTATAGAGGGAGGGGATACACGCGCTTGGAGTTTTCAAATTACAAGGGTTCGAAAGCAAAAGATAGCATGGAAGTAGTGTGAAAAATGCAAAGGGGAAATGCTCGTTATATAGCCGTTTAGGAGAGAGAAAGGTCATAAATGCGCATTTAATACATACCCACCAATTTGAATAAGCATGATATTCGGGTAGAGCGGGAAAAATAAGCACGAATGACTCTTGGTTCACTTGGGACATGTGAGACGCGAATGCGTGAAACACGCGGCTTGGCCGATTCGGGCAAACAGGGAGAAGACGCACAAATGTCTTTTGGGACACGCGGGACATGAGTGCGCGAAGTGCGCGATTCGGGCGAATCGGCCGAAAAGGTTCCAATGGGTCCAAAATTTTTGGGACATTTGGGATGAAAAGCGTGAAGTACGCGGTTCGGTGTGTTTCGGCTAAATTGGAAGAACTTGCCCGATTTACTTTGGGACATTTGGGACGAAAAGTTTCGATGGGCCGAAAATGGAACAACCGAGGATTTCGGCCGATCGGGAGCAGACGCACTTTTGAACTTGGGACAGTTGGAACAAAATTGTCCGACAGCCCGAAATACATACAAATGACCCAAAACTATGGATTTACTCAATCTCACGACCTTCAACAATTTCAGACTGTGGAGAAAACACTAAAACTCAAAATTTTGAAAATTCACTTTCTTTAAGAGTAGGGAATTTTGAGTGGACAACAGCTGGCTCCTTCTGGGGATGACTTGGCATAAATTTAAAGAATGAGACAAGGCAAGAACTCAGACAAACTCAGGGAAAAGCAGACCCCAGTACCTTATCCATTGGGCAACGGAGTCAAAAAGCAGACCAATACAGAGGACAACACACCAAAACAAAAAGAAAGAAAAGCAAAAATGTTGTACAGAATATACAAAGGACTCCCTAATCACCTATGACTTGAACAACTTGAGATACGCCACTATAAGTAAGTGGAGAAGAACCATCCATGTAATCAAGATAAAAGGAATTCTCACAAGCAAAGTGTCGATCTTGAAAGGTCCGAGCCACGGGAATCAAACTTTCCATGGCTTCCACGAGGTTCATGCCTTTTATCCCATAACACAGTGTCTCCAACTTGAAATATCTCGAACTGGATTTCTTGTCAAACAGGACCTTTACCTTTCTTTGGTGAGCGGATATCCGATCAGCAACCTCCAATCTGTCCTCATTCGGTTTGTGAACATACATAATTCTCTTATCCAGAGCATCACTTTGAAACTAGAATCTTCAATGGCCTTCATTAGATGCAAGGCCGGCGGTTTGCATTCTTGGCGGTTGAGCTTCTACTCCATATACCACTTGAAAAGGAGACATCCTAATAGCTCTCTTTGGTGTAATCCATCGCCCAAAGAGCATCGTAGAGCTTCTTGTGCCGGTTTAAGTTGAGACTCATTTACTAACTTCCTTATAATAGTCACCTGATTTTTGTTGGTGGATTACGCTTGCCCATTTCCACGAGAGTAGTAATCGAAGAGTGAGCCAAGGAGATGCCATACCGTGGTAAATCCATTATCTCGATTGAAGAGAAGCTCGAGGCATTATTGTTACAATCTTGTTAGGTACACCATACCTTACCAAGATGTTCTCTTTGATGAAGTTGCACACCACTTGAAGTAGTGCTCTTAATCGGAATAGCTTTTACCCATTTGGTGAAATAGTCGGTGGCGAGTTAGCACATGAGTGTGACTAGACAGAAGCGAGGATTAAGTGTACCAATGAAGTCCAAACCCCCTTTGTTGAAATGGTTCTCAATCACAATCGGCTTGAGAGGAAAAGAAGCCAATTTAGGTCTTCCCACAAAGGTCGACAGGCCTCACATTTATCCACCCACTTGGATGCATCTCGAACAAGGAAGGCCAAGTAGTATGTTCCACGAAGTATCTTATGAGTGTAACCGTTGATGAATAGTGCCCTCCACATGCCTGATCGTGAAAAGCTGAGAGCAACTTTCTCTGTTGTTCCTTGTCCACACACTTCAAAAATCTCCCATCTAAGCCACGCTTGAACAAAGCATTTTCCCATAATACATATTGCACTGACCTCAATTTAACAGTCCTCTTTTCTTTGGCAGTTAAATGAGAGGGGCATTCCCCATAGGTGAGAAAATGGGTGATGTCAGCATACCATTCGTCAACTGAACTAAGGAACAGAACGGTAGGAAGATCAACTTTCTCCAGTAATTCATGCTTAGCTCCTTCAGCAATGAGCTCACAAAGACCTTTTCCACAAACCAGCTTGGTCGGCTTGATGTCAATGTCATACTCTTGGACCTTAGTAACCTTGAGTTCCCTCTCTTGGATCCAAATTCTTGCTATGTGAGAATTAACTTAACGATTGTATACGGAACCAACACCATGGAATGAGAGTTGAGGATGTAAAAGCGAAATCGCTGGCAGCGGCTTTAACCCGCTGCGAAAGCATGTTTCTCCATCATAGTATATTTCAACTCATGATCTTTGAATATAGCTCATGACGCAATTGGGAGTTCATGCTCATTAGAGTCTTCTTGAGTTAAGACAGCAGCTAAGGTATTATCTGTGGCATAGCAATAGATAATAAAATCTTTGCTGAAATCAGGATAGGCTAAAACTGGAGTTTTAGCGATAGCTCTCTTGATACCCTCAAAGGATTCCTTTCCTTCAGAAGACCAACCAAATGTTTGCTTCCCTTTCATCATCTGAGAAATATTCAAAGTTAACTCTGCAAAATCAGGGATGAATCTTCTCAAAAAATTGATCTTACCGAAGAAGGAGTGCACGCCCTTTTTACTTGGTTGGAGAGGAATTTGCTGGATAGCTTGTACTCGTTCAGGATCAATCTTAATACCATCCTTGGAGACAATGTGCCCTAATAGTTTTCCCTCTGTAACACAAAAGACATATTTTTTAGGATTCAAAGAAATCCCATGCTCTCGGCATCTTAGCAGAACTGTTTCCAGGTGATCAAAATGATCCGCCCTTGTTTTAGAAAACACTGTCAAGTCGTCAAGGTATATGACAATACACTTCCCTTTTAAGCTTCCAAAAGCCAGATCCATAGCTCTCTGAAAAGTGGCACCAGCATTAATGAGCCCAAAAGGCATTCTCTTGTAGGCAAAGGTACCCCAAGGAGTAGTGAAAGCTGTTTTGTGTTGATCTACAGTATCAACCTCTACCTGATTATAGCCCGAGAATCCATCAAGCATAGATAACATTTTAGATCTATTCTTGCTTGCAAGACCTGATCCATCATAGGCAAAGGATAATTATCTTTCAAAGAAGCCTGATTCAGGTTCCTGAAATCAACACAGATGCAGATCTCACCATTTTTCTTCCTAACAGGCACAATATTTGCAATCCATGTTGAATGGTGAATGGGAAAAATGATTTTAGCCTTCAACAACTTCTGTATTTCCTGAAAGATGGTGTCAGCTATTTTGGGGTTGTATTGCCTCTGTTTCTGCTTGAAAGGCTTAATTCCAGGCTTAAGAGGAATAGAGTGCTGCATATCTTTTGGTTTGAAAGCTTTCAAATCTTCATAAGAGTAAGCGAGAACATCCTTATACCTCTTTAAAAGAGCAATTGCTTTCTTCCTCTCATCTGCTGTGCAACATTTTCCAATGTTCACGAGCTTAGGGTCATTAGGACTCCCAATATTAATCTTGTCATGCTCGGTGATTCTTTGAGGTCCGATGAAAGCTCTAGACTTCACATACCTGTCATGTTTATCAAATAGTTCCTCCAAACTTACCAAACCTTTAGGAATCTTGTTTCCTTTGAGATTGATGCATCCATCCTGATCTGTTTCTTCCTTGGGCAACTGCTTTGTCAAAGGGCACACTCTCACGAGGTAGGTTGTCACTTCCTCAAAATACGGTTGTTCTAAATTACCCTTGAGTTCGGGAAGGAAAGAAAATGTTGATCATCATTGAAAACTTGCGAGTTATTGGCATTATGTCAGTACACTAGGCCGATGGACCATCTCAATGGTGAACTTATCCTGAGAGAAATCAGGATGAGGAATCAGTAGTGACCCTGAGACTGCTAGTGAATCAGCCCTGTTGTTCTTCTCTCTAGGTATGGCCTCAATGGAGAAAGCATCAAGGAATTCAATGGAATCCCAAACCCGATTTAGAGTAATGTTTGACCTCCCATTTTTACTTGAAAAAGGCTTCGACTTGCTTTACAATCAATTAGTCGCATCACCACGAGCGAAGATTCTTCACACCTTGTTCCTTGGCTACTTGCGCAGTCAAGAATGAGAGCCTCATACTCTCTTTGTATTATTAGTATTTTGAACTACAACTTAAATGAAAAAGGATGTAGGCATCCTTCAGGTGACACTAGCAGGACACCAGCTCCAGAACCAGCTGAGGAACAACTTCCATCAAACTCTAAAATCCAAATACCATTAGGATCTTTAGGTGACATTCTGGGAAGTTGGATTTCATCAGGGGACATAATCATGTAATTTCCATGACCCATATCCTCATAGAGTATTTGTGCTTTAGGATCATCCATTTTTTGCACAATATACTCAGATTGCTTCTCAGGCATCAACTTCTTCATTTGTCCATTAACAGGTATGAGTGCATGCGACCAGTCCATTTGGATTTCCCCACCCACATCTTTGCAGAAGTTCCTACTTAGCAACATCCCGTATGAAGGAGGGATATCTGCTACTAAGATGGTAGCCAACACTTTCTTTTTAGGCAAGGCAGCAAAAGCCACTTGTGCATCTTTAATTCTTCCGACCAGGGGCACTTCTTTACTCTCCATGGAGTAACAAGATCCATAAGTGCGTGTGAGGGTCAGGCCTAAAGCATGAGCTACTTAGCAGCATCACGTTATCTCGAGGCTCTTGAGTCAATGACACAGTCATCGAGCCTATGACCAGCTATAAGAAGTGTTACATAAAATGGTTTAATTTTGTCACTAGGCGAGGTGACAAGCAGCTACCAGACTAGGCTGTGGTGCAGAAGGAGGAGTAGGTAAAAGGCCTTTAGAGGTGGTTTTGGAATGGGAATTAACAAATTGAATCATCTTGGCAAAAGCTTTGGGATGAGTTTGATAATATTCGGCCTCTGAGATTTGAACCTTAGTCTTTTTCAGATGATCAATAATATCAAAAGACCCAGAAGTAGACGGGCCATCATCATTTGAAATTCTAGGCTTATCAACTTTAGGAGAAAAAGAAGGAACTTTGCTAGTAGGATTGACAGGACTCACCTTTGGTGCAGATGAAGTGGGGATAGGAGATCCTCTTTTTGCAATTACAGGGATAGTTGCCGACTGCTCCTTAGATTTCTTTATGGGCTGCGTCACCTTCTCCCTCTGATTTGTCTGCTCTCGAGTCATGACAGCAAATGATTCACTATTCATGTCTACTACCACTTCATCATAATCATCTCCATCATCAATGCCCTCAGTGGTGAAGAAATTAACCCGAGATCCCTCAAGTTCCTCTGCCTCATCATCAAATTCCTCCACAAACTCCTCGCAAGCTTCATTATCCTCATCATCTCGGCTCTTCAACTTCACAAAGTTGCATTCACGGGAACCTTAACGGGGAGGTCCTTCAAGTGCAAGTCTTGTTTGAGAAGAAGGCAAACGATTTCTAGGCTGAAAATTCCTTCTTGGAACATCTGCGTATAATGGGGGCATCTTGAGCAATTGTTTCTTTATAGCAATGAGATCATTCGCAAGCTTTTGGACTAACGAATCAGTATTAGATCCGGGAGTGGAGGAGGAGGAAGCAACAGACTTAGATTTGGAAGGATCTCTCCTCAACTTCCCTGACATGATCAGATCATCCTCGACACTAACAACAAGAGTTTGATCCTCCACCAATGTTACGAGATTAGCCCTTCTCAGCGCATAACTGACTTCAGATGATTGGGCATTTAAGAAGAAACATTTTCGGATTTGATCAACGTAGAGTATTTACGGGAATTTTGTTGATCACTCTGTTGAATGGGCCACAAATTCTCTCATGGGTTTGATGAATCTTTCTTTATCTCGAGAGATTTGGGCTAGCAAGGCATGTACATCTTCTGCCGGCTTGAAACGGTTTTCGAACTGAGTTCTCATTGTGTCCCAGTCGGTGATAGCGCCAGCTGGAAGGTGGTAGAACCAATCAGCAGCATTATCTTGTAACGTCTCAACGAACAGCCTTACGGAGACGTCTTCATGTTCGACTCCCAGAACTCCACATGCAACAATGAAGGCTGTGATGTGTTCATCAGGATGCACTTTGCCATCGCCTTTGAATTTGGGGAAGTTCTTCCGGTTACCTCTGGGTAACTCATGCAAAGGCTAGGGAAGAGCAAGGGCTCGACACGATGACCGCATGGTAATGGCGCCGCCATTCTTTGAAAACGGCTTGAGAGGAACTGCAACACCAGCAAGAATCAAAGCTCGAAGATTAGGGATAACTGGCTCTGAAGGAGTACCGCCCGTAGGAATTCTATTTTGAGCGGGTGGAGTGCTTGTCGAATGAGTTCTTCTATTTCTTGTTGAAGGAAAAGGAAAACTTTCTGCTGCTCCAAAATCTGGGCGAGAATCTTCAATACCAAGGGTCCTTCTCCTCGAGTAAAAGCAGAGTCGCCGGATCAAAAGATGATTAAAAATTACGTAGGCTGGAATATGATTTTCCCAGTGAGTCGCCAAAAAGCTGTTGGTCGATCGGATAGGACTTTACGAAGAGCAAGAGTTGGGGACAAGAAGTCCCTCCTCTTTAATGGGAGAGGTTCCCTTATTTAGAAACGAACTTATTTACAAATGTACAAGACATGATTTGTTGGTTAAACTTGGATATCACGAAAGTGTTTTCTATGAAGATCATCAATTACAAAAGGACTGAGGAAATGAGAGTATGGGAAAGAGCAGAAAGGCAACATGCAGAATTATAGATATCAGAGTAATTCTTTATGTATGCAAAAGTCAGTGAATTGAAACAAGATCATTTGTATCGAATAAATAAGATGGAATTTAAAGACACAAAGTTCTGTAAATAACATCTGCTTAGAACACAAAGTTTCTTAACATAACACAGATTTGTTAATCAAGGACACAAAGTTCCTTCTTGGTTATACAAGATCACCGTGCTTGCAAAGTTGAAGAGTATGCAATCGGTAAGACTAACGAACTTGAGACAAATGATCTTCACAAAGAAAATAAATGAAAGCTTAGGAATAACAGAGATCAGATAGACAAAGAATGGAAAATCCTTCTGTATTGATTTCTTTATAATCTATTTACACTTTCAGAAAATAAGCCAAGTTCTTCCTCCTTAGAATGGCGTAGAAATGCCATTATATAACTTACAAATCAGTTACTCTTCGTAACCGTTTCTTTTAACTAAAGAATAGTTAAGGACCGCCAATCGCAGTACCTCAACCTATTACAAGGAAAACGGAAAAAGAAAGGGAAGAAGAGAAAAGAATGGGGAAGAAGACAGGTGGCCAGTCACTGAGAGGGACCCACTGACTTCAGAATCCGCTGCCTGAATTTCTTTAACGCCTCAGCTATATCTCTGCCACGAGGGACTGACGTGTTAGTCGTAGACTGAGTCCAAAATCCCAGACACTTTTCCATCTCTTTATCAAACTCGACATGAGTATGATAATCTTTATTTGCTTCTTCAATGGCAGATTGAAGAGAGAAAATCTCCTTCATTTTATCCTTGGAGATGGAACTTTCCTTGAACAGATTATCTTTGACAAAAGCTCTGAATTGAGCTTTGATTTCTTGCAAGGAAAGGGAAGTACCAGAAGTCTCATCCTGAAGATGACAGTGTATGTCTTTGAAAGCAGAGACAACCAGTGTCTTGAAAACTTCACCCTTTTGCCAGCTGTTCTTGAGTTCTCCCAAAGCCTCCTCCGGACTCGATCTTCCACTCCACGCCGTGTAGACCCGTGGGGGCTTGACAGTTATCCTTTGCATCATCAAAGACTTTTTACTCGCCAACAAAACGTTCTCATCTGCTGTCCCATGAGTCGGAGGTCTACTATGCAATCGCTTGCTCGAGTTTGAGCTCTTTATCCATGATATTGATAGTGGAGGAGACTTTGAGTTGCACATTGCTCACCTTTTCGTGGAGTTTGAAAGCTTAATCGATGAAGTTTAATCCAGCAACAAGCATGTCATCCAATAGCGCTTCAATAGCTCGCCATAGACAGAATACTTGTGCATATCTTTGATACTCTACACTTCCTCTTGGCTTAGAATTACAGGAGGTGGGAGAGTAGTCAATGGGGTAGGGTCCAAAACTTTGTCCTTAGACAAAAGAGACTTGATGAAACCTGTGAGAACTTGGGCCTGTTCTTCTAATTGTTCAATAGTTTGCTGCCCTTTCTCTACCCTCCCAATGACTCTTGTGACTGTTTCTTGGAGGTTATGGATCTCACCTTCAGGAGTAGACTCTCCCATTGGAATTCTTGAAAGCTCCAAGTCAGATGCCAGCAAGTCTTGCTCTGATTTGTCCACTGTAGGCTTAGCAATCTCCAAGAATTGCTGACCTTGAGCATCAGACACTATTCTGGAAGTAGTTCTGGCTTTCTTGGCACGAGAAGGAGTGGTGCCCAACAAGGCTGCGACAGCATCAAAATTTGACCCTGAACTCCGAGAGGAAAATTTCCTCTTCCTTTTGTCAACCAAAGGTTGCACCACGCATAAAAGAGGAAGAGGAATCAGTAGTAGGGCAAGGGGACCAAGAGATAGAGAGCTCATGGCGCTCAGGTCTGCGTGAGCTGTTGACTCGAGTTGAGAGGTGAGTGGGGCACTTGGGGCAATTGCGGCAGAAGAGTCAACATCACCTGAAAGCTCAGTGCTCTGGATTTCTTTATCTTTATCAGCTGGGTCTTCAGGAGCATTTGCAGGGGTTGGCATTTCGCTTTCTTCACTTTCACTGAGAACAATGATGTTCTCTGGTCCCATAGGCAACTCTGCCTGCTTTCTTTGAGGGTCACTTTCTGCAGGCTCCTTCTTAACCTCCTTGAGTTTCTTCTGGTACACTTGAGTGGATGAAGAAGGAGTGGAAGCTGCAGGTCCTTGAGTTGATGAGGTAGGAGGGGTCTTCACTGGTGTTTCCGACCTTGGAATAGATGCTTCTCTTCTTGGTGTTGAAGCATCCTTAGAAGAGGATTCTCCTGAATGCCTCCTGAATTCTCGAACTATCCTGTCAAACCAGACCTTAGTCCTGACTAAGACTGGAGCAAGGATCTCAGCCAGATCATCCCTCTCTTTCCTGTTCCAATCCAGGTCCTCCAAAGGAGTGTGCTTAACCACATTTTCATACTCATACGAGTATAGATCAGAGTTGTCATCCTGGAGACCTTCAGGAACTTGATACAGACCGAGTTCTTGGATCAGTGGCAGAGAGAACCTGCCATAATGTCTTCTCCTGGCCTCAAAATCATCTGCACAGTCAGCCCAGTAGTCTTCTGTATCAGCCCTATGATGGTAGATTATCTTGATGTTCTGTTCAATGAACTTCTTCAAGTCGAAGCAGGTCCTTGGCTTGAAGAAATGAACGGTGATAGGGACCAGGGTTCTCTCTATGTTCTGAGCATCCAGGGCTGTTTTGCAAGTGTAGTTTCCCAGAGAGATGGGAAAGTGCAAGCCAGAAATCTTCTTATCTCTGCAAGTTCTGTGCAACTTGTCTAGTTGCCTGCATATTTCTATCAAGGCCATTTTATCATTGCAGAACATGGGCAGTCTCAGAGGGGTGCCCTCATAGCCGGCGAGCCTGATATAAGAGAATTTCCTGAACTGGATGAAGTAAGCACCGTAGTGCGATATTAGAGTCATAGCTTCATCTGAAAATCTCCTGGCAGTGTCACCTTCGAGCAATCTGACCATGTACATGGTAAAAGCGTCATTGACCCTTCTGAAATTACGATTGCTGGTCTCCAAGGTGAACTGCGGGCAGTAGGCATATACTGGATCGTCTTTGTGTGCATCTATATAAGAAAAACCGAACCACTGCCTTGATGCTGCCAGAGTGTACATCAGGTACGAAGTCATATAGAATTTCTTCATTTGTTTGCCACGTTGGACAGCTGCTCTGCCAAATTCATGCTAATGATCTCCACCCAGCTGATATTCTGTGTTCCCTCGCACACCATGCTGATGAGCGGGCACATCCAGAAGTGGAATTCGTTGGTAGAGGGAAAACCCATAACCCGAGCCAGCAGAATTATAAAGTCAGACAATTCTTCATTAAAATCTACCGGAAAAGGGTTTTGGACAGATGAGACGCTCCCTTCCTAGGGTTTTTAAGCCAGGACTTCACCACGCGTGCCTTGTATTTGTCGCTGTCTTGATTGAATAGGGCCTGTGCTTGATCCCGGGAAACGACTATAGCATTATCCATCTCTAGAATCCTCGAGAAGCTAAGTGCTAATGGCGGTAGCATCAGTTTGGCGATGAGTTCCCCGTGTATATTGGTCAATTCGCTCGAAGCGGGGTCGAAGTGAGCTCCGCATGAAAGCACGGTATCAGCACACTGTACCGAGATTGGGAAACCTCCGGCGAAAGCCAAACCGCTATCATGAATCATTTGTGCCATTGGTGTAGGGTTTGCGTCTGCCATCCTCGCCCAAAAATCACCGAAGTCGAGATGACGAGCTTCGCTATCCCCAATATTGTGAACGGCAGACTCAAGTGGTGAAATTTGTTCCTGTCCCTGAAACTTGATCTTCATATTGATAGTAGCTAGGAGGACAGAGCCGCAAACCAGACTCGGAAAGGAATTACAGAGGGAGGGGATACACGCGTAGGTTTTCAAATTGCAAGGGTTCGAGCAAAAGATAGCATGGAAGTAGTGTGAAAAATGCAAAGGGGAAATGCTCGTTATATAGCCGTTTAGGAGAGAGAAAGGTCATAAATGCACATTTAATACATACCCACCAATTTGAATAAGCATGATATTCGGGTAGAGCGGGAAAAATAAGCACGAATGACTCTTGGTTCACTTGGGACATGTGAGACGTGAATGCGTGAAACACGCGGCTCGGCCGATTCGGGCGAAACAGGGAGAAGACGCACAAATGTCTTTTGGGACACGCGGGACATGAGTGCGCGAAGTGCGCGATTCGGGCGAATCGGCCGAAAAGGTTCCAATGGGTCCAAAATTTTTTGGGACATTTGGGACAAAAACGTGTGAAGTACGCGGTTCGGGTGTTTCGGCTGAAATTGGAACAACTTGCCGATTTACTTTGGGACATTTGGGACGAAAAGTTCCAACGGGCCCAAAAATGGAACAACTTTGGGGATTTCACTCGATCGGGGGCAACGCACCTTTGAACTTAGGACGGTTGGAACAAAATTGTCCAACAGGCCCAGAAAATACATACAAAATGACCCAAAACTATGGATTTACTCAATCTCACGACCTTCAACAATTTCAGCACAAGAGAAAACACTAAAACTCAAAATTTTTTGAAAATTCACTTTCTTTAAGAGTAGGGAATTTTGAGTGGACAACACCCTCAACCATTTATCCCTCCATTTCCTAACCTCCAACCCTCCAACCTACCATTTCCTGTAACCCTTTTCCCCTCATCATCAAACCTCCAAAATCCCATTTTCCCTTCATTCCAACCTTTTCCCTCCATCGTCCCATTATAATAGTGTCCCTCATCGTTCAACCTATAACTCACATTTCACCTCAACCTTTTTCCTTCCGTCATCCAACCTCCAATACTCCAACCTCCCAAGCCTTATAGACTGCAATCTCCCATTTCCGTCAACCATTTTCCTCACATCATCCAATCTCAAAAATGATCTTTTCCTTTCATATTCTAACCTCAAACCCTCTAATCCCTCCTTAACTTCTACCCTTGTCCCTCCATCACCCCACCTCCAACCCCCATTTCCTTCAACTTTGTTTACCTTCATTATCCAACCTCTAAAATCATCTTCTCATCCACCCTTTTCCCTCCATCATCTAACCTCCTCAAAACTTCCAACCTTCCCTCCTCCTCAACCATTTACTCCCTTCATCATTCTAACTCTAAACCCCCACCTCCCCTTCCACTCAACCCTTACCCATCCATTTCTTAACATTTCTGAACTCCCCTTCTCGTCCACCCTTTTACCTCCATCATCTAACCTCCTCAAAATTTCTAACCTCCCCTCCTCCTCAACCATTTACTACCTTCATCATTATAACTCTAAAAACCCCTCAACCCTTACTCCTCCATTTCTTAACATTTCTTAACATAAAATCCTTCAAGACCTCCAAACTCCCCTTCATGTCCACCCTTTTCCTCCATCATCCTACCTTCAAACTTCCAACCTCCCTTCTCCTCTACCCTTTTCCTCTCGTCATTCAACATCCCATTATCCTCAACCCTTACCCCTCCATTTCCTAACCTCTAAGGCTTCAAGCCCTCCAAACCCCATTTTACATCCACCCTTTTCCATCCATCATCCTACCTTCAAACTTCCAACCTCACCTTCTCCTCAACCATTTTACCTTTGTCATCTAACCTCCCCTTCTCCTCTACCATTTTCCCTCCATCTTCCAACCTCCTAACTCTCTAAGCCCTTCTTAACTTCTATCCTTGTCCATCCATCATCCCACCACCAACCCCCATATCCTTCAACCCTTTTACCTCCATTATCCAACCTCTGAAATCCCCTCCACGTCCACCCTTTTCCTCCATCATCCAACCTCCAAAATTCCAACCTCCCCTCATCCTCAACCCTTTACTCCCTCCATCATTCTAACCCCAAAACCTCAGACCTCCCATTCCCCTCAACCCTTACCCCTCTATTTCTTAACCTCCAAACCTTCAAACCCTCATCATCCAACCTCCAAACTTCCAACCTCCCCTCCTCCTCAACCCTTTACTCCCTCCATCATTCTAACTCCAAAACCCCGGACCTCCCATTCCATGCAATCCTTACTCCTCTATTTCTTAACCTCCAAACCTTTAATCCCTCCAAACCCCCTTCATGTCCACCCTTTTCCCTCCATCATCCTAAATTAAAACTTCCAACCTCCCCTTCATCTCAAACCTTTTCCTCCATCATCCAACCTCCCCTTCTCCTCAACCCCTTTTCCTCCATCATCTAACCTCCTAACTTCTACCCTTGTCAATCCATCGTCCCATCTCTAACCACCATTTCCTTCAACCCTTTTACCTCCATTATCTATCCTCTCTGAACTCCCCTTCATGTCAACCATTTTTCCTCCATCATCTAACCTACAAACTTCCAACCTCTGCAAAAATTCCAAACTCAACTTGTTACTCCTTAATTATTCTAACTCCAAACTCCCAAACCTCCCCTTCCCTTGACCCTTACCCCTTCATTTCCTAATCTCCAAACCCCCTTCACGTCCACCCTTTTCCCTCCATCATCCTTCAACCTTCCAACCTCCCTTCTCCTCAACCCTTTTCCATCCCTCATTCAACCTCTAAACTTATAACCTCTCCTTTTACTCAACCCTTTTCCTCTGTCATCCAACCTCCAAACTTCCCCTTCTCCTAAACCATTTTCCCTCCATTATCCAACCTCCTAACTTCCTACCTCCCTTCTCCAAGCCTTCAAGCCATCCAAACCCCCATTCACCTAAACCCTTACCCCTCGGTTTCCTAACATCCATCACCTAACCTCTCTTTACCTCAACTTTTTTCTCTCCCTCCATTGTCCAACATCCCCTTCTCCTCAAACCTTTTCCCTCTCGTCATCCAACCTCCAACTTCTATCCTCCAAAATCACCTTAAAATCCACCCTTTTCCCAATTTAAACCAACCTCCAAACTTCCAACCTCCCTTTTCCTCAACATTTTCCCCCTTTCATTATCTAACCTCTCTTTCCCTTAACCCTTTTCCCTTTGTCATCCAACCGCCAACGTCTAGTCAACCTCCAAACTCCCCTTCACATCCACCATTTTCCCACCATAAACCAATCTCCAAACTTCCAACCTCCCCTTCTCCTTAAAACTTTTCCCTCCTTCCATTGTATAACCTCTCTTTACCTCAAGTCTTTTCTCTCCTCCATTGTCCAACCTCCAAACTTCAAGCCTCCCCTTCTCCTCAAACCTTTTCCCTCGTCATCCAACCTCCAACGTCTATCCTCCAAACTCCCCTTCACATCCACCCTTTTCCTACTATCAACCAACCTCCAAACTTCTAACCTCCTCTTTTCCTCAACCCTTTTCCCCCTTCCATTATCTAACCTCTTTTCCCTCAATTATTTTCCCTCCAAGCCTTTAAGCTCTCCTTGCATCGTCCAAACCTCCCTTTCCCTAAACTATTTTCCCTCCAAGCCTTTAAGCCATCCTTCCATTGTCCAAACCTCCCTTTCCCTATGTCATCAAACCTCCCACATCCACCCTTTTCCCTCAACCATCTAACCTCCAAAATTCCAACCTCCCCTTCTCCCCAACCCTTTTTCCCTCCATTATCCAACCTCTAAATTCCCTTTCACATCCACCCTTTTCACTCTATCAACAAAGCTCCAAAATTCCAACCCCCCTTCTCCTCAACCATTTTCCCTCCTTCTATAGTCTAACCTCAAAACTCCCCTTCAAGTCCAAACTTCCAACCTCTCCTTCTCCTCAAACATTTTCCTACCCTCATTGTCCAACCCCCAACCTCCCCTTCCCCTCAACCCTTTTCCCTCTATCATCTAACCTCAAAAATCCCCTTCACATCCACCCTTTTCGTTCATCAACCAACTTCCAAAATTCTAACCTCCCCTTCTCCTCAACCCTTTTCCCTCATTCCATCATGTAACCTCCCTTTCCCTTAACCATTTCCCTCCAATCCTTCAAGCCATCCTTCCATCATCAATTTCCAACCCCAACACCCCCAACCTCCCCTTTCCTCAACCCTTTCCTCTGTCCTCAAAATCCCCATTCATCCACCCTTTTGCTCTAACCTCCAAAATCCCCATCACATCCACCCTTTTCCCTCCTTCTATAGTATAACCTCAAAACTCCCCTTCAAGTACAAATTTCCAACCTCCCCTTCTCCTCAAACCTTTTTCCTCCCTCTATTTTCCAACCCCAAACCCCCAACCTCCCCTTCCCCTCAACCCATTTCCTCCGTCATCTAACCTCAAAATCCCTTCACATCCACCCTTTTCTATTCGTCAACCAACTTCATAAATTCTAACCTCCCCTTCTCCTCAACCCTTTTCCCTCAACAATTTTCCCTCTAAGCCTTCAAGCCATCCTTCCATCATCCAATTTCTAACCCCAAACCCCTGAACCTCCCCTTCCCCTCAACCCTTTTCCCTCGTCATCTAACCTCCAAAATCCCCATCACATCCACCCTTTTCCATCCATCAACCAACCTCCAAAATTCTAACCTCCCCTTCTCCTCAACCCTTTTCCCTCATTCCATCATCTAACCACCCTTTCAAATCAACCATTTTCCATCCAAGCCTTCAATCCATCCTCTCCATCATCCACTTCCAACATCCAACCATTGAACTCCACTTCATATCCAACCTTTTCCCTTTTTCATCAAACCTCCAAACCCCCAACCTCCTTCCCCTTAACCCTTTTCCCTCATGTGATCTAACCTCAAAATCCCCTTCACATCCACCATTTTACCTCCGTAAACTAACCTCCAAACTTCCAACCTCCCCATCTCCTCAACCCTTTTCCCTCATTCCATCGTCTAACCTCCCCCTCTCCTCAATTGCTTTCCCTCATCATCCAACCTCCAACATCCAACCTCTAAATTCCCCTTCATGTCCACCCTTTTCCCTTTGTCATCCAACTTCCAAACTTCTAACCTCCCCTTCTCCTCAACCCTTTTCCCTCCTTCCATCGTCTAACCTCCCTTTCCCTCAACCCTTTTCCTTCCAAGCCTTTAAGCACTCCCACCTCCCATTTCCTTTAACCATTTTCCTTCATCATCCAACATCTAAACTACCCTTGACAACCACCCTTCCCCCTCATCTTCCAACCCTCAAAATTTCAACCTCCCTTCACATCCCCACTTCTCCCTCCATCATCCAACCTTCAAACTACCAATCTCCCCTTCATGTCACACTTTTTCATCTCTGCTATCTAACCTCCTAACTCCCTTCTCTTTAACCCATTTCCCTCTGTCATACAACCTCTTAAAACTCCCCTTCTCATCCACCCTTTTCCCTCCATCATCCAAAATTTCAAACTTCCAACCTCCTCTTCCCCTCGACCCTTTTCCTCTTTCATCTAACCTCCAAAATCCCTTCTCATCCACCCTTTTCCCTCATCAACCAACCTCCAAACTTCCAACCTCCCCTCTCCTCAACCCTTTTCCCTCATTCCATTGTCTAAGCTCCTTTCCCTCAACCTTTATCCCGCCAAGCCTTCAAGCCCTCCTTCCATCATCTAACCTCCCTTTCCCTCTATCATCCAGCCTTTAAACTCCCTTCATGTCCACCCATTACCCTTTGTCATCCAAATTCCAAACTTCCAACCTCCCCTTCTCCTTAACCCTTTTCCTCCTTTCATCATCCAACCTCCCTTTCCCTCAACCCTTTTCCCTCCTTCCATTGTCCAACCTCCCTTTCCCTCAACCATTTTTCCTCCTTCCATCATCTAACCTCCCTTTCCTCAACCCTTTTCCTCCAAGCCTTTAAGCCCTCCTTCCATCATCTAACCTCCCTTTCCCTCTATCATCCAACCTCCAACGTCTAACTAAACACCCCTTCATGTCCACCCTTTTCCTTATGTCACCCAACTTCCAAACTTCCAAGCTCCCCTTCTCCTTAACCCTTTTCCCTCCATCGTCCACCCTCCAAACTTCCCTTTCCCTCAACCCTTTTCCCTCCAAGACTTTAAGCCCTCCTTCAATCGTTTAACCTCCCTTTCCCTCTATCATCCAACCTCCAACGTCCAACTAAACTCCCATTCATGTCCACCCTTTTCCTTTTGTCATCCAACTTCAAAACTTCCAACCTTCCCTTCTCCTCAACCCTTTTCCCTTCTTGCATCGTCCAACCCTCCTTTTTGTCAATCCTTTTCCGTTCTTCATCATCCAACCTCCTTTTCCTTCAACTCTTTTCCCTTCAATCCTTTTAAGCCCTCCTTCCATCGTCTAACCTCCCTTTCCCTCTATCATCCAACCTCCAACGCGTCTAACTAAACTCCCTTCATGTCCACCCTTTTCCTTTTGTCATCCATCCAAACTTCTAACCTCCCCTTCTCTCAACCCTTTTCCCTCCATTGTCCACCCTCCAAACCACCCTTCACATCCACCCTTTCCATCAACCCTTTTCCCTCCTTCCATCATCCAACCTCCCTTTCCCTCAACACTTTTCCCTCTAAGCCTTTAAGCCCTCCTTCCATTGTCTAACTCCAACGTCCAACTAAACTCCCCTTCATGTCCAACCTTTTCCTTTTTTTGTTATCCACATTCAAAACTTCCAACCTACCCTTCTCTTCAACCCTTTTCCCTCCATGTCTACCCTCCAAACCACCCTTCACATCCACCCTTTTACCTCCATCATATAACCTCCAACTTTCAACCTCCCCTTCTCCTCAACCATTTTCCCTCCTGCCATCATCCAACCTTCAAACTTTCAATGGTTTTCCCTCCTTCCATCATCCAACCCTTTTACCTCCATCATCTAACCTCAAAAATTTTAACCTCCCCTTCTCCTCAACCCTTTTCCCTCCTTCCATCGTCCAACCTCCCTTTCCCTCAACCCTTTTCCTCCAATCCTTTTATCCCTCCTTCCATCTTCTAAACTCCCTTTTCCTATATCATCCAACCTCCAACATCCAACCTCTAAACTCCCATTCATGTCCACCCTTTTCCCTCCATTGTCCGCCCTCTAAACCTCCCTTCACATCCACCCTTTTACCTCCATCATATAACCTCAAAATTCCAACCTCCCCTTATCATCAACCCTTTTCCCTCCTTCCATCATCCAACCTCCCTTTCCCTTAACCATTTTCCCTCCAAGCCTATAAGACCTCCCTTTCCCTCTATCATCCAACCTCCGGTGTCCAACCTCTAAACTCCCCTTCATGTTCACCCTTTTCCCTTTGTCATCTTGAACTTCCGCACTTCCAACCCCCCTTCTCCTCAACCCTTTTCCCTCCATCGTCCACCCTCCAAACCTCCCTTCACATCCACCATTTTACTTCCATCATCTAACCTCCAAACTTCCAACCTCCCCTTTCCCTCAACCCTTTTCCCTCCAAGCCTATAAGACCTCCTTCTTTCGCTCTATCATCCAACCTCCAATGTCTAACCTTTAACCTCCCCTTCATGTCCACCCTTTTCCCTTTGTCATCCAAATTTAACTTCTAACCTCCCCTTCTCCTGAACCATTTTCCCTCCATAGTCCACCCTCTAAACCTCCCTTCATCATCTAACCTCCAGGCTTCTAACCTCCCCTTTCCTCAACCCTTTTCCTTCCAAGCCTATAAGACCTCACTTTCCCACTATCATCCAACCTCCAATGTCAAACCTCTAAACTCCCCTTCATGTCCACCCTTTTCCCTTTGTCATCCAAGTTTTGAACTTCCAACCTCCCCTTCTTCTCAACCATTTTCCTCCATCGTCCACCCTCCAAACTTCCCTTCATCATCTAACCTCCAGGATTCTAACCTCCCCTTTCCCTCAACCCTTTTCCTTCCAAGCCTATAAGACCTCTCTTTCCCTCTATCATCCAACCTCCAATGTCTAACCTCTACACTCCCCTTCATGTCCACCCTTTTCCTTTGTCATCCAACTTTTGAACTTCCAACCTCCCCTTCTCCTTAACCCTTTTCCTCCATCGTCCACCAACCTCCCTCCATCATCTAACCTCCAAACTTCCAACCTCCCCTTTCCCTCAACCCTTTTCCTCCAAGCCTATAAGACCCTTTCCCTCTATCATCCAACCTCTAATGTCCAACCTATAAACTCCCCTTCATGTCCACCCTTTTCCCTTTGTCATCCAACTTCCGAACTTCCAACCTCCCCTTCTCCTCAACCCTTTTCCCTCCATCGTCCACCTTCCAAACCTCCCTTCACATCCACCATTTTACCTCCATCATCTAATCTCCAAACTTCCAACCTCCCCTTTCAACCCTTTCCCCTCAAGCCATTAAGTCCTCCCACCTCCCATTTCCCTTCATCATCCAACATCTAAACTACCCTTGACATCCACCCTTCCCTTCATCTTCCAACCTTCAAACTACCAATCTCCCCTTCATGTCCACACTTTTCCATGTGCTATCTAACCTCCAAACTCCCCTTCTCTTTAACCATTTTCCTTCTGTCATACAACCTTCAAACTTCCTTCGCATCCACCCATTTCCCTCCATCATCCAACTTTTAAACTTCCAACCTCCCTTTTCCCCTTCATCATCCAACATCTAAACTCCCCTTCACGTCCACCCATTTCCCTCCATCATTCAACCTTCAAAATTTTAGCCTCCCTTCACATCAACACTTTTCTCTTCATCATCTAACCTTCAAGCTCCCTTCTCATCCACCCTTTTCCCTCCATCATCTAAATTTTCAAACTTCCAACCTCCTCTTTCCCTTCATCATCCAATATCTAAACTTCCTTCACATCCACCCATTTCCTCCATCATCCAACATTTAAACCTTCAAACTCCCCTTCACATCCACCCATTTCCCTCCATCATCCAACCTTTAAACTTTCAACCTCCCCTTCTCATCCACCCCTTTCTCTCCATCATCCAAATTTTCAAACTTCTAACCTCCCCTTCATGTCCACCCCCTTATCCCTCTATCATTGAACCTTCAAACTTTTAACCTCCCCTTCTCATTCACCCTTTTCCCTCCATCATCCAACTTTTCAAACTTCTAACCTCCCCTTCCCCCTTCATCATCCAACATCTAAACTTCCCTTCACATCCACCCATTCCCCTCTGTCATCAAACCTTCAAACTTTTAGACTCCCCTTCACGTCAACACTTTTTGCTTCATCATCTAACATTCAAACCTCCAAACCCCCAAACTTTCCCTTCCTCGACCCTTTTCCGTCCATTGTCGACCTCCAAACCTTCATTCAAGCCCTCCAACCTCCCATTTCCTTAAGCCCTTTCCCTCCATCATCCAACCTCAAAACTCCCCTTCACGTCCACCCTTTTCCCTCCCTCCATTGTCAACCTCCCATTTCCTTCCAACCATTTCCCTTCATCATCCAACATCTCCAAACTCCCTTCACGTCCAAATTTTTCCCTTCGTTATCCAACCTACAAACATTCAACATCCTTTTCTCCTCAACCCTTTTCCCTCCATCATGTAATCTTCAAACTCCCATTCACATCCTTTTTCACTCTGTTATGTAACTTTCCTTCTCCTCAACCCTTTTCCCTTCATCATCCAACATCCATACTCCCCTTGAGCGTCCACCTTTTTCTCTTCGTTATCCAACTTACAAACCCCCAACATCCTTTTCTCCTCAACTTGTTTCCTCTATCATCCAATCTCCAAACTCCTTTCACGTCCACCCTTTTCACTCTGTTAGCCCACTTATCTCTACATTAATCTCTACTATCCTTTTTCAAACTTACTATTTATGTACATCAATAATGTAAAATTACCATCATCTTTCTTTTTTTTTTTATTTCAAAGTACTTAATTATTTCAATAATTAATTATTTTCAATAATTAATTATTTATACATGTCATACTAAAATAATAATGGTAAAAACAAAAACAATGTGAAACAATCTAATTATTAATAAATTAATTGTACTATTGTTATCCATTATTGGTAAAACCAAAAACACGGTCAAATAATCTAATTATTATTGATTTCAATAAGCATTTGTTTAAAAAATGTTACTTAAATTTAGAATAATTGAAAATAAAAGAAAAAATCATTAACAAACTCCCTCTTTTGTTAGTATTGGATATACAATTGCAAATACCTCATTTAAAAATTAAAAAAAACATATCCAAGTATTTTAAAGTGGGCACAACACCTTAACTGATAATATCATATTACATGATGGACAAGCAGTCGATGGAAAATTGTCCCTCTGTTATGCAACTTTCCCTTTCTCCTCAACCCTTTCCCTCCCTCCATCTTTGAACCTCCAAACCCAAACCTACTCTTTCTCTCAACCCTTTTCCCTTCATCATCCAACATCCAAAGTCCCCTTCACGTCCACATTTTTCCCTTCATTATCCAACCTACAAACCCCCAACATCCTTTTCTCCTCAACCTATTTCCCTCTTTCATCCAATCTCCAAACTCCCTTTCATGTCCACCCTTTTCACTCTGTTAGCCCACTTATCTCTACAATTATCTCTACTACCCTTTTTCAAACTTACTATTTATGTACATCAATAATGTAAAATTACAATTATCTTTCCTTTTTCAAAGTATCTAATTATTGCCAATAATTAATTATTTATACATGTCATACTAAAATAATAATGGTAAAAACAAAAACAATGTGAAACAATCTAATTATTAATAAATTAATTGTACTATTGTTATCCATTATTGGTAAAACCAGAAACACAGTCAAATAAGCTAATTATTATTAATTTCAATAAGCATTTGTTTGAAAAATGTTACTTAAATTTAGAATAATTGAAAATAAAAGAAAAAATCATAACAAACTCCCTCTTTTGTTAGTATTGGATATGCAATTGCAAATACCTCATTTAAAAATAAAAAAACATATCCGAGTATTTTAATATGGGCAATGGGATCAATCGATAATATCATATTACATGATGGACAAGCAGTCAATGGAAAACTACTACCAACAAAATAAAGATAAATTACTGATGAATGCAGATCCACCATGCACACAGAAGAGGCCTAAGGGACCCCATCTAGTCGTATGGATGCTCAATGAGACCGTAATAAAGGGATTCTCTATACAAATTTTTTTTTGACATTGTGGAAGGAATGTGAGAGAAAACTAAAGAGGATTCCTATCAAGAAATAATTCATCCTGTTGCTCCTAAATCCAATTAGAGTAGATGATGGCAGCAAGCATGTATTGTTCTATCTATTTGTCTTTATTTAAATTCCCTCTTAAACTTACAAGGATCACCCTGCTTTATTACTAGACCTATGCTCTGTTTCCTATTTCTTACATCAAATCGCATACAAAGAATACTTTACCAAAGTAGGCTAGTGGATTATAAAAAAACATAGCATATGACATACTACAAATATTACTTTTGACAATTTTCAAATTAAGCTGTAAAACAAATCTTAGCTTCTGCTTTCACTAATAATCAAAATCAATATGAATAATATGAAATTTGTGAGCTTTTTGAAAGATTCTTCCCACCCAATTTATAAAACACCTCTTTCAGTAGAGGTGTTTTATAAATTTCATTGGCAGTAATATTTCTACATACATAAACCACAACATTAACCTTATCATCTGTCTAGCCTATTGTCAAGTCTCACTAATAAAACCTAAAATCAAGAGTTCCATCTCAAAAAGGGAATAACTATCTAGTGTTTTATAAATTCTCTTATGTTCTTAGATGGTCATATTTTTTGCTTATTTTTACATGTTTCACCCAAAAGATACAAATAGATAAAAATGTGGCAAAATAAACAACTGTAGCTACAAACAATAAGGAAACCACCTTTTGAGGATATCAAATCTTTGACCCAATTAGTTATATTAAGTTAAACTGCATAGATCTTGTCAATGCAGAAAATGAATCGACTACTCACCCTTAAAAGATAGAAATTTCAGACGAGAACAAGAGTTCACTAAATATTAGCGAGGTCATAAATCAATAAAATTAAGTAGTCTAACCCTATGTTACCACAAAATGTTGGTTCCACCATACTCAAGAATGTTATTCCCTTTCCACAAAATCCCCCAATAAGTATAGCCATTCCTAAATGGGATGAGGAAAAAGATGCTCCAAATATATAAATGGATTTACACCTCCAAAATTTATGGTTGGATAAAAAGACATCTCAATAGAATACCTAACTTTAATTAAAATGATAGAAATATCAAATAAAACAAATAGACCTAACTAATAAAAGATGATTATAAAATAATTTAAAGCCTAAATTGCAATATTAATCCTTTGTATGACTTTAAAACAGTTCTAAAGGTAACTATAAATCTTAAAATTAAACACTGACTTTCTAAATATGCTTATTACACTATTAGCCTATGAATTTTCCTTTAAAAAATTCTGTAAACCCTATTCCTAAGAAGAGGTTTGGCCATTGATAAGAACAGAACAGAGAACGACATTAACCAAAATAGAAAGACAACAAAATAATTTTCACTGCTAACCACTTTTAAGGAAGATGGACTCTGTGGAACAGAGCATAATCTCCTTATTCCCAAGTGGGTTTAAATTTTTTCTCCACAACATCTCTTTGCTATCTTCGATATCTGTAAAACAACATAAGATTTGTTCACATTAAATGTTTACGGTGTTTTTTATTTTTCTCAATTTTCTTAAATATATTGAAACAAGAAAATAGAAAGATGGAAAAAAAAGATATCAAACTCACTTTATCCAACAAAGGATAATGATAGGGTAATGATCGGTTGTAAACACATCCCACACAACTAAGTTTGTGTCTTTCACATAGCAAAGTAGTTTCCACAATACCCACCTGTTACTAATAAAAATATGATAATATATATACTATCAGTGGATATTTCAAGTAAACAACAAATAGATAGAACAACTGGGTTACTGATAAGAATAGAAAAGGCCATTGAAGATAATAGAAAAAGACATTAACCAAAATATAAACAAGATATGAGCCTTGTGCACTCAATGTAGAAAAGCCCTATAGTGGAATTAACCTTGGCAACACACACTAAACTAAAAATTTTGCAATCTTAACAAATGTACACAGTTCAGAAGCAACTTGAGCCTAAAATTGTCTCTAAACCAACAAATAACACCTAGCTTTCATTAAAATGGTAGAAATACCACAGAAGGAACAAATAGATCTAAGCAAATTATTAAAATAATAATAACTTAAAAGCCTAAATTGCAAAATTAACCCTATGCATAACATTAAAAGGCTTCTCAAGAGTAAAATGCAACTATAATCTTAAAAATGAATAGTAATTTATTATATACCCTTCTCTTCTCCACTGGGCTATGGATTTACCTTTGAATTTTTTTACAAGCTCTGTCCTAGGCGGAGGGTTGGCCATTGAAAAGAACACAAAATGCCATTGAAAAGAGAAGACAAGGCCATTAACCATAATAAAAACAAGATACAAACCTTGTGCACTTTCTACGGAGAAGCCCTACAAAGGATCGATTATTAGATTTATAAACCTTGACAACACACAACTAAATAGTCTACTACAACCTTAACAAATGTACAAAGCTCATAGACAAATTAAACCTGAAATTGTAATTAAACCTGCAACACCTAGGCGACATTCATTTCAAATTTCTTATTATACTAGGAAAAATGTAATGCAATAGGAAACGGGAAATTTGAGCCCTCTGCATTTATTTGAAGGTCCATAGATTGTTTTAGGCTAAACAGTGGAAGGTTCCTTCAAAAATACCTAGTCCTATTAGCGAAGAATTAACTAAAAATGCAAAGTGATTATCTATAACATGTAACTATAAAACAAGAAGTATACTTACTAGAATCCTCCATTGTCCATCTCTCTGCTTTGGCTCCTGCTCTTCTCCTTACGCCATTTTCTTCCTCAAAAATTACAAAAACAAATACAAACCAAAAAAATCTAAATAGAAAAAATTATATGACACACAAACAACAAACAGAAACAACATGGCCATGCGACATAAACTACAGACCGCCATAAACACACAACAAAATGAAATTAAAACCAAAAACACACATTGAACAACATGAATAAATCTGAACTAGTTTGGGCAGAAGTTTTATTTTATAATGCCATTTAAGCAACGGGTCTTTCACCAACTGTCACCTCCTCTACTTTCCAGCTGTCTACTACTTTTAAGACAAACTTCTAGATGCAGCGCCTTCCAGTTGTTTACCAGTTTAACGGTTATATTACTAAGATATTTGCCCATTTAAATATAAGTAGCATTCCTATTCCATAAAATGCTTTAAATAGTTTAGTAGCTCCTAATAGCCAAATCTTTCCTCAAGGTAAATAGTTTGGGAAAAATTAGATTCTAAACCATTTTTGGGATGAGAAGGGAATGCTAAGACCTAATATCTACTTAGAGACTCACAACCCCCTCTTTTTTTAAAGATAGGTACATGTATTTATTGTTAGATATACCATAAATAAATATATCAATTTCAATGTTTATATTTTAGAGTTTTTATATATTATATTGATAAATAATTATATAATATTTTCAATTTCTCAATGATTGGTGACAAATATATAATTGTGTCAGAGAAAAATTGATGGGTCCCAAATTTCACTCAATAGTTAAGATATTGTTATTTATAGATTGATTTCTCTAAAAATAAAAATAAAAAAAAAAAATTAGGAATGTTAAAATGGATGTCAAATTTAAGGTAGAAATATCTTATAATGATAAAATTAAAGTGAACATGTTTATGCTATTATACCCCACTCGCTTTATCCTTTGTGTCATTCTAGGAAAATCTAATCATAATTACTTGTAAATTACATTATTCTAGTATATTTGTGTGTTTGTAGATTATTGGTTTAGATGAGGTTTTTATTAACATGTTTTTATGCCATTTAGTTGTATCCTCTAAAAAAATTAACTTTCACTTCTTTATATTTCTCTTATGTTATGTTGTTTGGTCAAGACCCATACAATTACAATTATGGGGTGCCTAAAATTGTAGTTATATTGTCTTAGTTCACCACAATGGTGTTATTTGTTGTGTGGGCCCCTTTCGACCATTCTTTGTGTCCCTTAGAGTTTTTGGACAATCTTTATTTATTTTCTCATCTATTTTGTAATAAGGTCCTAATTTTAGTTCAATAAGTCTATAATTAGACGTGTGAATTTATACATTCAAGACACTTTGATAAGAAATCAATTAAAGAGTACTTCATTGTGAATTCAATGTATTTAGAGCAGGTTCATATTCAAATCATTCATTTCTTTAGCAATAATTAGTTATGATGATCGCACTTGACTTCGAGTTGAATTGCATTACACTTGTGTAACGCCCACATTTTACACACACAAAAACAATAGTAAAAATACCAGGATATTTTTTTTGACTTACATTGCTTACTTCACAATGCCACAAGGGCTCCATTTAAAGAAAACTCAAAGATGCATACGATACTTACAAGTCAGCAACTCACATAGACACATGAAAACACCATAGGCATGTCGATGCCACACTTTTCTCAAAGAATGAATACTAGTAATGACCTAGCCACAAGAAAAGGACTCAAGGATTGGAAAATCCACAACACATCATTTCTTTAATTGCATCTTAGTTATGATTAACATTCCAAGGACATTATTGTGCAAGGATAATTTTTTCATTTTTCCACCTACAGATTCTTAAGTTCATTCCACATTTAATTTATAGTTCAACCATTTTAAGTTGGCTTTTTTATCCTTTATGGAAAATTCCATAACTGACATACTTATTTGGCATAATTCAAATTACATATAAAGTACTTAATTATCTTGTTCTTATGTTAAGAATATGCTTCTCAAACATTTATTCAAAGTCTACATTTTACCCTTGCAACTCAAGTGAATCTGACTTGATGTCCAGAAAGCAATATTAGGATTTAAGGGGGGTGGTTTAGATTCAAGATACCTTTTTCCCATAAACATTCTTCGATCATGGAATCTTTATTTCCTAATTAATTCAACATTCCAAAAAAAAGAAATTATATATATATATATATATATATATATATCTTTTTTTTTCTTGAAGTTTGATCTCACCAAGGGAAACTCATATTCTTTGTAACACATGAACATGTTTAATTGAGTTATAAGGACTCCAAGAATGACATTATTCCTAACCTTAAATATATTTTTTTCTCTTATATGCTTTACTTTTACATCGCATTATGGTCTCATTATTAACATTGTTTTGTAATAGGAGTTACAGAAGTAATTGTCTAACATCTTGAAGATGTATATGATTGGAAGCCTTGTAACTACACACGAACCCCAAGTTAACCTCCTAATCAACTGAGGTTTAGATTAATTTCAAATGCACCTAAGGATCTATGCCTCAACTATATATGAGTTTAAGGCGAGAGGACATATTTATGCTAAACCACCTTCAAGAAAAGTCCAAGGTGTTATGTTGATAGAAACCAAGGTAACACATTTAGCTAAGAGGAACTAAAGAGTTCATTAACAAGAGTTTAAGTCATAGAACAACTATTTCACTCTCTCCATTTGTGTCATCAGGGTCTCACAAGGAATTTATTCGATGACAAGAAAATCCTAGATCTAAATTTGTAAGGCTTATTAGTCCACTAGGATACCAAGGGATTAATAGTTCTACTTACTCCATAGATGGTAAGGTTACACCACATAGTCGTTTCTTCAAACAAGGAATCTTAAGGTGACTTCCAAGGTGGTCTTCACCACACAACACGGTGTCAGACATGAAGAGAAGACATTCTCCTCGTAGTTACCAAAAATTGAAGGAAACCACATACTCGGATAAATTTGGACCATGTCGTTCCTAAAAGATGGGTTCATGACAATGTCACTAAACATAATGACTATGACGGTAAACTCAAACTAGGGGTTTTATTTAGCTAAAGTAGGAGGTTCCATTGAGTGTAAAGTTTAAGTTCCTTCTATGGTTTCAATTTCTTCTATGGTAAGAAGGATCACACATGAAGACATGTTATGCACAAATATACTAGGGTTCAAAGTTTCGATTAAATCTCTTTATTACATTTGCAAGGTAAGAATACAACACGCTAATTAATTATTTGTTTATTGGAAAGTGAAAATGCACTACAAGATATTAACTTCAAATTCAATTACCATATATATATATCTAACCTTTTTACCATATGTAACTATGAATCAAATTGAATCTATGATTAAATGCACATTTCATAGATGTCCCTAAAACTAGCATCTCATACATATTAGCAAATTTCAAATATAAAATTTCTATAGCATGAGACTACATTATACATATATTCATTTTACAATGACCTATAAAATTTACAATGATAAATAATGAATTACACATCATCTTTTTGCCATCATTCTTGCATCTTGCAAACCCATATGAGCATGAAATCAATGATAAATCGCTGGCATGGAATCCACCCTAATCTAACATAATTAATGTCTTTAGTTTCTCATTTACATATAATAATAATAATAATAATTTGCATTGAAAGAAAAAGGTTTACAAAACATGTATTCATTTCATTTCATTTCACTTCATTTTGTAACCAAGGAAAGAGAAAGAGAAAGGGAAGAGAGAGAAACACCATTTTGTCAAAAGTTATATTTCACACAACAAGTTACACTATAGAGAACAAGTTACACTATAGATTTTTCAAAGTTATTTACATGTGTCAAAAGTTTCCATGATGGATTAGTAATCCGATAGGGTCATATAACTTTCTTTTTACATTTTTCGCTAGCTACAAAAAACATTCAAAATAGGCTCGAGAGGCTAAGAACCCACTTTCAAACGTTGTCTTCCGATGAGCAAGCACTCCATTAAATTTCTACGTGTCCACTTATAGACCAAGAATTCATAAGAACTGATAGAATTCAGAACTGGCGAATACTTTATGATTAGCGGCTAGTTTTCGGGGCCATCGGTCATAAATGAGCTAGTTGTTAATGATAAAAAATGAGCTTGAGGGCTCAGAAAACCACGTCCAAAACTGACGTTCGATGGATGAACGCACAACGAGAAACTTCCTACAAGTTCCCCTATATATGGAGAATTCATCAGAGTCGACTGGGACTGAGAACTAGAAAATAATTTTCAAACGATGACATGCTTTATAGAGTGACAAGTCATAATTGGTCAATTTGACCTCATCAACGCGACTAAAGGCCTACAAAATGCCTTTGCTAAACTAACTTGGAATGTGATTTTTCCGAACTGAAGGTTTTAGGTAAGTGTCTAGTAAAAGTACTAGAGGTTTGCGAAGGCGGATAATAATTTCTCTATCTAGGTTTCAAATGGTGGTTCAAAATGAAAGCCAACTTTTTAGATTTAGCAACTTCCTACCGCTGCAAAATAGTGTAACAAGGCTCCTATAAGGGCATCAAAAGGGTCACAAATCTTCATTCGAGGTAAATCCAAAGATTGAAGTGACACCTCACAAAACAAGGTACACGAAGGAAGCTTAAACTCCCCCTTCCAAAGTTACGAAGGTTATTTTCGAGTCCCTAGAAATTACAATTTATCTAATTAAACCAAGAGATGGTCAACATATTTACTGGGAAGTCAACTTTGTAACTTGTCGATAAGACAATAATGTAGTGATCTAGTTTGGTCAATTATTTTTCGAATCACCTCAAAATGAGGGTTGAAGTTCATGGTTGACTACAAAATGGTTATTTTGATTGCATGAGTTATGATACGACATTTTATTATTTTGCAACAAGTTATTATAAAACAATTAAATGTATATTTTAAAATTATATTTCGTTGCAAAAGAAAACTAAAGTATGAGAATTATAAAGGATAGGGCGATATGAACCATGCCTAGAGGAATGAAGTCAGTCAAAGTTCCCTGTGGTTCAGATTCAACATCTCACTAAGGCATTTCATCAAAAGCAGTTTTCACGCCATGAGCGTAACTCCATTTTTCTTAACAAGGGTGCAATTAGAGGAGTAAAAAAACTAAGATTCATTATCCTTATATGGATTTCCATACAACAACAAGAAAAGGGACCCATCATACGTAGACCCAAAAGATTCCTTCAAAAGTTGTGTACCGAACATCATCCCCACCCCCAAACTTTCATTCTACATAGGTTGAGGTGTGTGGATCTGCAACATAGGGTAAGGGCCTCTACACAACCACCAAAAGCTTTAAAAATATATATTTGAAGGTGAAGTTCAAATTCTTCCCTAATATGGTTGGGCGGCCAACAACAAAACACACCCCAAAGATCATTACAGATCCATATTTTGCATTTATTTTCTCTTTTTGCATAAAAGGTTGCCCACGTCCTTAATATAAGACAAAAAAAACTAAGCTAATAAAGCCAAAAATGAAAAATTATACAAGATAAGCTGTATAAATGAAAATAAACATGTGACCTTCAAGCTGCACTCGACCCCTGAGGAGGTCATGCCGAGCAGCCGATTTGGAACAAGTGTGGCTAACTATAGGAGGCTCGGTGACTAAGATTTGGTAGTTTGATCTCTTTGTAGTCGAGGTTGGCAAAGGGGAAATTTAGAGGCTATGAACGGGTAGCGTAAATTCCCTATGGTTTGTTTACCTAACTTGGATCTAAGTGTTAAACTAGTTTGAAGTGTCCAAATTAATCAAGATGAAATTAACAATCTATGCTACTATTGAAAGGAAACTAATCTAAACAAGTCACAAAACTAAAATATTATAATCATAAACAACAATTCAATTCTATTCTAAATAGTTAAAATATTTCTACACTAAAACTAAATGAGTGACATAACCCAGTGTGGTCATTCACATGTGCTGAGTGTATAGAAACTAAACTAACTTAAAACAATAACTTTTCCAAATGATCTATGATGTGTAGACAAACTCCTACAGATATTCTCTTCTTCATATCCACAGAGATGGGAAGAAGAGGATCTCACCGGGGATTGCTATGAAGTGTTCAAACCCTCTTGGAAATTAACTAATTACTTGCAAATGAAAGGACATTGATTTCTAATCTATTTGATATGCAATTGAAATTAACAATTCGTAATTGACAATTTGATAAACAAAGAAAACAAATACACAACTCCAACTTGGAAGAGTAAGAACCTTAGCAAATCCAGTAGTATCAGTATTTGTCCCCTTAGTTATTTCCTTTCTTTCTTTGAGTGTTCATGTGAGTCCAAAGGATTGGGAATGCAAAGAATAACAACAAGAGGATGACACTTGAGAAATGACATCTTGGAAGCAATCTAGACACAATGCAAGTAGAAGAGAGATAACACAAGAGATCTGAGCTTGGCTATGTAATTCCTAGCAAGATTATGGCAACAAAACAATGCAAGATACACAAAATTCTCAGGCCTTTTGCTTGAATACAAGCATGGAATATATAGGAATGAAGGATAGAAGGTCATTTCATGCACAAGGCAATGAAGAGGTAGTTCCACTCATTAAATCTGTTTAAAAATAGAAGGAACAAGGAGAACCAAGCAAATGACACTATTTTTAGCAAATTCAGCTCATGGATACGCTCAAAAGGTAAACTTAAGTGAATCATCGCATGTAATTTCTCACATGAAGATTCTAGAAAAATCGATCAGGACCGCTGCCTGCGTAGGGTGATGGTTTTAGGACCACCACCCTAGGTAGGGCGGCGATTTGCAAACCATTTCCCAAGAAAGGCGGTGGTCCTGGCACTAAAGGCCAAAACAAGCACAAAAAGAAGGGGAAGCTGGAAAAAAGCATGGAAAGGATAAGTAAGGATGTCTAGGCTACAAATATACACTGTAAATAGGTTTTGGAGCTCGAAAACCTTCTTGAAAGGATTTTGAATCATCATTGGGGAATTTTGTAACCATTTTCTTGATAATGTAGAACATGCAATTTTGGGTGTGTACATATTGCCCCCTCGGAGAAGCGTCTTAGCAATGAAAGAGGCGTAAAACATAGAGTCACGAGTATGGCGTTCAGAAATGGAGAGTTAGAATCTATAGCCGACACGCCTTTGTGTGTGAAATCTCACCATCTAAACTCCTGCTACCTGCAAGAGAAAAAAAAGACTCAAGTGCAAATAGATAAAATATTGAAAAATAAATACTAAATTAAAATGACAAGAGAACTTACCATATATGCGGGGATATAGAAATATACCTGTGCCAACACTCCAGCCCTCTGAGCACATACACTCAAAACAAAGTTATACCAACATATATATATCTAAGAAAATTCATTTTCAAATTCATTTACGACATTGACTTGGTAATTTTTGAGCTCTTAGCCCACGATGATCGTTTTCATTTTTGAGTATGGTTGAATTGGAATGGATTTGGGGATGGTATTTTGCATTAGGCTTGGCCTTTTTCTGTTTCAATACTTTTGAGAAGAAATCCTAAGAAATTTGTAACTAGAGTAGTCATACGGGGCCTAAAAGAGGTGGATAGGCAGAGTGCCTTTATTGCTTAGTCTCCATTTTGTGCAAGCATATATGATGTTTTTCGTATTTCATGCTTATTGCGAGCATTTTGAACGCACCTAGTGTGTGATGGAATTGTAAAACTATGACACACCATCATATGTACAGATATATATTTTTCGCTCAATTTATTTCTTGCATAGAGTTAGCTTACATTGATGATTTGATTCATATGTGTACTCTTAGATGTTTAGAATTTTTGATTTTCTATGCTTTTCAAAATGTATGCAGTGGACATGAATGCTAATAGAATGATTTCTATTTTTTTATTTTATAATGCGGATATACGATGATGTGTGCACAATGTGATACTACAATTTAGTTTATTTAAGCAATATTTGATACTTCATACTGTCTAGGAAAAACGTGGTGATACAATGATATGATAAGAAGATGTACTTTCCCCACTCCTGACCCCATGCAGCTAGTAGGATGTGAAGGCTCAACACTAAGGGTCAGAAAGGGAACAAGTTATGAAAAATTATTGAATGGTAGTGATGAGAGAAAGACAAAGGTTTGGTAGAACCAAATTGAGATGCTACAACCTTACTCTACTCAAGTTACTTCATAGTTTAGAATGTGAATTACTTTCCAGTTTATCTAGACTTAGATCCGTAGATGGCCACTTGGTTGAAAAAATATGGTTTTGAGGTTTTGAACTCTTTTGGAACTTTAGACATCTAACTCACTTTGTTTTTACTTATGAACTCAAAATTTTTGAGTGAATTATTTGTAACTTTCAAGTTTATCAACGAGACCCCCTACTCCTTACCCCATGCTACCAGGAGGAAGCATGAGCTCATCACCAAGGACAAGGAATAGGCGAGTAAGGGCATTTCCCTCCTTTCCCAACCTTACGTCACTAGTAAGAGATGCAGGCTCAACACCGAAGGTTAGTAGGGCAAAGAAATGTGTAAAAATAAAATTTTTTGTAGATTTGCATTTGACTTATTTAGACAAAATGTTTAGTATGTTCTTATTTCCAAAGATATTTTCACAGGATAGATGTGACACAATGAAGCTTCTAGAACTGACTATAGGAAAAGATACATAACCTAGAAAGAGACTATAAGTGAAACCAAGTATGTAGGCCTTGGTATGATCATGGTCAAAACTTTTTCTTATCTTGTTTGGATTGATGAAATGATTCGAAAACAATTGATGATACCATGAAAATTTAAAGAGATATGATTTGAATGTTTTGCCAATGTTTTTCAGAAGTTTTTAGGAGTTTCTATAAGAATAAGTCCCTTGATCACAAATTTTACAAAATGAAATGGAAGATGAAAATGCAGTGTGGATGTAGTAATGTACATATGGGAATGCAGGTGAAACTACATGTCATGATGTCTAAGGTGAATAAATTTGATGAATATTGAATTCTTCACCCCTAAAAGTAAACATCGGAGAACCATTATCTTAAAATTTCCGTTCTCTTGACAAGGGCCTACCATTTTGGGTTTAAACTTAGAACCCTTGCTTTCGAGAAGTGTATATTTCCAGTCATTAAAATCATTTGTTTGAAAGAGGTGTTTGTACACCTCTTTGTCACGTTCTTGAGACATGGTGTGTGGGTGAGCATGACTATGTTGCTTGGCCTTGTCTCTTATGTAGAGCATTGTGTTTAATTGTGACTCCTACTGAATGATGAGGCCTTGCCCCATGGATATGACAAGTTTATTTTTAGACACACATGGGTTGAAACTGGGGTTTAGAATAGAACAACCCTCAGAGATGGTTTTGATGGGCATCGTTCTAATCTAAAATTTCCTTCTTCATTTGTTAATTCTATCATGTTTACACCTAGACCTAGGTCATCGGAGGGAAGAGATGATAAACCGAGAAGACTACCCATCCTTGTGGCTCAAACGGGAGGAAGATCAGATTATCACTCTCTAAGAGTTTCATAATTTCCACTTTGTGGTTTTAGTGGACATTGTTTCCACATATATTGATTTACCCTTATCTATTTTTTCCACCTCAAATGTTTTTGGGTTAATGACTTCAACCTTTGGAACATCCGGGGTGACCGGGACTAACTCTTTTGTTAGAGGTGGTTTGTTCAATTGGTTTGTAGGAAGTTCATACTCCGTATGGACTCCTTTCTTCTTCTTTAGGTTTTCTAAGTATATATCGAATAGCTTACGATCCCCTTGAGTGATGAAGACCTTCCCAAATGGAGGAATCTAATCTCCTGGAATAGTGTAGAAGGAATAGCCTTCATTTGATGAATCCGGGGTCTCCTGAGGATCATGTTATAACTTGTTTCCCTGTTGATAATGTAAAACTCCGTCAAGATGGTTTTTGGACCAAGAATGACTATAAGAACTATGGTTCTAATTGAGGTCACTTTAAGACTGTCATACCCCCATAACATGTTTCTTGTAAAGGAACAATTTGTCTCTCCATAGCCTAACTTCTGCAAGAAAGAGAAGGGAACCACACTTATAGCAGCCTCGTCATCAATCATGGCTCTCTTAATGAAATTTTTATAAACCCAGACTTGTAAAAATAAGGCAGGATCACCTCTTTGGGAAATTTCAGTATTAGATGGCATCTTGTCTATATCAAAAACAAATCCAGTATCCTAATCATTTTGTCCTGGAGGATGTATGTCAAAGTCAATATGATTTATTTGAGTGCTAGGAGGTGGCGTAACATGGATAAAAAGACCAATACCTAGTACTTTCAAAAATGCAGAACGATGCACAGGTGAATTCTTCAGCAAATCTAGGAATGAAATGTGAGAAAAGGTCTTGTTTAAATCCAATATTAAATCATAAGTTCCTACCGGTTTCACGATTGTGGGAACTTCTTCCTTTGGGAAGGAAAGATCAGCTAGGGGATGTGAAATTTACTCCTTCATCGAGTCATTGCATTAATTTCACACTCAACCTCTAGCTCAACTAATCCCAAGATTTTTGTTATCATTTAAACCAAGGTTAGGAGTGACCAAGAGTTATTGGAAGTTGAGGATGCGTGGTCATTGTTTCCTATAGGAATGCCTTTGTTTTTGTTTAGTGAATTCACCTTGAAATTTTTAGGATGTGTAGGGAGCGGATATCAAAATATGCTCACATTAGTGTTAGAGGAGCTATTGGTCCGTATAGTCGGATTGTGAGTTTGTTTCAAGATTTGCTAGGAACATGTCTATGAAGAGTTACCTTTGGTTTTCGGGAAGTCTTTGTAGAAACTTGTTGCAATCACGACAAGTCCTATCATCATGACCCCGAACCTTATGGAAACCACAATATAGGTTAGGGTCATAATCTCTTTGCCTTTGATAAGCATCTTGTTGTTGTTGATTATAACTTTGGTTGTAATTTTGATATTTATTGTTATAACCATGATTCGTTGCCCCTTGGCCTGAGTTTTGATACTAGTTTGGGATTTGGGTTTGATTTTTTTGTAGTGGATGATGTACATAGACCGTGTTGATAGAAGACATAGTGTTGTTGGTGTGTGTTATTTTCCACATCATTAGGTGAGTCATCTCACTTAGGTGAGATTGTAGGTCCATGTGTCATTTAGGGGTCATTATGAGATTCTCTTATGTGTCTGTATGTCATATGCGTCATTGGGAGTTACACTTCTATTCTGGGAATGTAACTCCCCCTCTCTACTCGAGTTGTCATGATTGCAACACTTTGGGGGTCACTCAAGACCTCCTATATGTACACCCCATTTGATCTATGAGATAGAGGAGAGTTTTATGGCTTAACCAGGTTTTGCCCCTATTTCAAATCTTTTCATGCACATTCGGTTGATGCTCACTCCTCCGAGATCTCTTCACGCTGTCATTTACACGTTTGTTGATGTGCACGTCATCCCTCGTGATCCTCGCTTGCGGGTTTTAAACCCTCTTTCATGGTATCAGAGATTGGATCATGTGGATCCATGTGCACTCATCGGCATTTCTGTGCATGTTTTCTAGCTTTCAGGTGTGATATCTAGTTCTCGTTGCATGTGTCGTAATGGAAATTCCGATCATGCCCTTCTTGCATTGATTTGGGCGTCATACCTCTTGCACGTGTTTGTTCGTGGGTTCCGGTTTCTTGTTCGAGTGTTCGAGGGTATTGTTCAAGTTTCGGTGTTTTTTGGACTTAGTGTCTTTGACCACTCGATTCTCTAGGTTTACATGTGTGTTTAGAGGTGTTTTCCTGAGGTCTAATGCATTCAAGTTGCAGATCTACGTATTTTGTGCTAGTTTACATTGGTTCTCCGTTCTTGCATTATCTTGACCTTGACAACTTGCTGGTGACTAGCTCTTGCTTCCCCTGTAACTTGTTTCTCGATCGTGCTCATGTTTGCTCTTTTTTGGCTCATGGTTTGGCCTTTCCCTTTCTGTTTGACCCATTTTTTGGATTATTAGATGACTCGTGTCATCCTGGTTTGTGGATTGTGAAGTTTTGAATCCTTGTGTTCACTATTCGTTCGTGGAGCTCCTGTCATCAACCTCCAGCCTTGAATCTCTGTCATTACTCAGAGTTGAATCTCTATCAACGTTTTTGTGCTCTCTTCATATTGCATACCTCTCAACATTTTTTTGTGCTCTCTTCACATTGCAGACCTCTCAACATTTTTGTGCTCTCGGCATATTGAAGACACTGCACTTTCACCATCTTCTTGGCATGGAATCTAAGCTTTTGCAGTCGGACCTACCATCTACAACCTTGGACATTTCTTCCACCATCCACGTCGGTCGTTTTGCACTCAAATCAGGCCTCCACAGTTGCACAACCATCCACCTCATCCGTTTCTTGATTTTCTGGCATTTTTGTCAGTTTGGGATCTGAGCTGCTCTCCCAGCGCTCACTGCTGCACACCTTCCATCTCACCAACACATGTACCTCAGGTGACCTCCAACAACCTTCAAACTCAGCCCAGCATGTTAAATCTGCACACGTGGGCTCTCTTCTCTCCACACTCCAAAACATGGGCCCCATTTAATCATTCCTTTTAGGAATTGTTTGCTAGATAAAACATCACCTTCTTTTTAATGTTTTAGGGTGATTAAAAAAAAAATTCATTCATGGCATGTACTAAGTTTTAGACTGTTGTTTTTGACTTATTTAATCCCCTCCTATAAGCATCGAAGACAGAGAGGTGAGGTTCGGGGTTGGCAGGAGGCTAATTCCCCTCGCGATCAAAATAAACTCCTGCTAAAATTTGATGACATTTCAAGCGAATACCCACCACGACACTTAGGGCACTTTTTTAATGTGTTTAATATTTATTGCATTTTCTCATTAGTTTTGGGAATTGTTTTGTGTTATAAATTTTGACTCGCTCATTTTGGATCCGAGCACTTCTTTAGTCAAAGTTGCATTTTTTTGCATTCTACATGATGGGATTATCAGTTTTGTAAACTCACTACTTTATAAAGTGCCACATTCTAGGGTTGTACTCTTGGGCCTTCACATGTAGATGCATTATCACCCGGTGAGTCCGACGTCTTGCTTTTGTGCATCTTGCCTTTTGCATCATGGAGAGTGCCCTTTCTAGAATTGAGTGTCATAGGATTGCCTTACAGCCTCCACCACTTCTCACCGAGAGAGGGAACTATTCAGCTTGGTGTGCTTCCATGGAACATTACTTCACCCACGAGGGTCTTTTACACTTCTTGCTTGGGCAGTTCCTACACCCGCTGATCATCGTCATCTAGAGGACTTCCTTAACACTTGTGACCATGTATTTGGTCACATGATGATGCATGTCTCTTGATCTCTCTAGTTTCACGTGGCACAATCAGATCCACCTCACCATGTCTGGAGCATTCTTCAGTCCCTCTATGGAGACCCTTCACATACTACCACCATTGTTGCTTTGCTTGATGATTCATTTGTCTCCTTTTTTCATGTGATGATGGTTCCCTTGACATAGGCTCTCTTGGTTCTACTTCTGATGACAAGGATTGTGCACCTAGTTCTGATGTCGAGAGTACTATAGAGGAATCTTCTCCTCTTTCTCTCACCATTCTAGAGAGTGTTGGCACCTCCCACATCTCATCGAGACATCGAGCAGTCTCATACTCGGTCTCATCTTGTCATTACACTAGCCTCCTTTCCACTTCCGGTGTGCGAGGCCCATTTCACTCCCTCTACCTTCATTGGATGACTCATACCTATCTTACATCACTTTTTATTTGTTGAGCCCCCTCATTGGGATGTGTATGCACGACCTTAGTTGTCTTTTCACATAGTCTACTTGTGATGCACTACGAGTCCCTCATCCATCTAAGGTGTTTCGAGAGGAGTTCATCATCTCTGTTGTTGGGAGTGCCCCTTAGGGAATCATGTCACTTTCACATTTCCAGAGACCTTCATTGATCCACCCTCAGCTGTGGATCCCTTTTCTATTGTGGTGGATGTTTTTTTCCCTTCACATCACTTGGAAATCCTTTATGCAGGTGTTCCTCTTTTTCACTCTGATAGTTCTATGCACATGGCATTACCTTTGGTTCCTTGGCACTCACTCACTAGACCTATGTCACACTTCACGCACCCGGACTCGAGTTCTTTGTGTTCTGCCTTGATTTCCTTTGTGGAGTGGGTGGACTTCTAGCACATCATTTTTTTCCTTCCTAAGGGTAGGCACATAGTTCATTGTGGGTGGCTCTTCTTCAGTCTAGAGGCAGAGGATCTCATCATCGACATTCTTCTGGGAGACTTCTTAGAGCTGTAGAGTTCAGATCCATCCATGGCATCTTCTGCATTCCTCTCATCTCCCTCTTCTTCTCTCTTCTTCTTCTTTTCGAGAGATTGCCTCTTTGTACATGGGTACCTTTTCAGGCTCATCTAGAGCTAGGACCCATATTTGGCATCTTTCTTAGATTAGAGAGTGTTTTGTTCTCTTGTGGTGGATGTTTTTCCCACTAGTTTTCCTTCACTACTTGGGACCTTTTTCTTGTGCATGGGTACCTCATCAGGCTTTGTGCTAGGACCCATTTCTTGTTTCTGACTTTCCGCCTCATCCTAAGTTACGATGAAGGGGGGGTGTTGGTGTGTGTTATTTTCCACATCATTAGGTGAGTCATCTCACTTAGGTGAGATCGTAGGTCCATGTGTCATTTAGGGGTCATTATGAGATTCTCTTACACATCAGTGCATCAGTGTGTCAGTGCATCATATGTGTCATTGGGAGTTACACTTCTATTCTAGGAATGTAACTCCCCCTCTCTACTTGAGTTGTCATGATTGCAACACTGGGGGTTACTTAGCACCTCTTATATGTACACCCCATTTGATCATGAGATAGATAGGATATTTTATGGCTTAACCAGGTTCTACCCGTGTTTCAAATCTTTGCATGCACATTCGGTTGATGCTCACTCCTCCCAAGATATCTTCACACTACCGTTCACACATTTGTTGATGTGCACGTCATCCCTCGTGATCCTCACTTGTAGGTTTTAAACCCTCTTTCAAATGCTAGTTCTTATTTGATTGCCCAAGTTGTTACTACTAGTGTTTCCATTGTTTGGAAAACCAATGTTCTTGGCTTGATCAATAGCACCATCCGTGGTAGCACCATGATTACGAATCACACCCTTAGGTCCTTGGTTGTTGGTACCATTGTTTTGATAATTTGCATTATTTGGATTTGGTGATACCAATTTCCCATTGGGACCATAGGTCTTACACCCACTATCTATAGAGGCTTGGTCAATCCAAAGCACTCCTTCTAATACTTCCTCGTAATTACAAAACAAAAATTTTGGACCTCTTCCTTAGTCTCTCTATTGAGTGAGTGAAGGAAAATATCACAAAGTTCCATCTGGTCCATATTGGGCGCACTTGCAGAGGAATAGAGAACTTGGTGCCATCTTTGGATGAAATGGGTAGCAGATTCATTTTGCTCCTGTCTAATATGCAAGAACTCCCTAATCCCTATACGCAACAACTTGTTCATGTCAAATGCTTTGATGAACTTGGAGACAAGTTGTTTGAAGGAATGTATAGAAGCTTCTGGTATCCTATAGTACCAATCCAATGTGATTCCTTCGAGAGTCTTTGGAAATATCTTAGCCACTACAACATCCCAAGGAAGCAATTCCCTGATAGCAGTAGTGTAGGCCTTGATATGAGCATTCGGGTCTCCTTCTCCCTTAAATTTTAGAATATCTGGAAATGGGCGTGGAAGCATGACACCACGTATGGTGAAGTCAAGAGGCTCCTTTAAGTACTCAGCATATGTACCGATTGCATAAGATTCCACCATTGAAGATCCTTGATAAGGAGGTGGAGGAGGAGGAGTTAGATAAGCTACACTATAAGCATTGATGGGAACATATGGGGTCCCTTGATATGGCATGTAGGGAGCAAGAATGGTATATGGGTCCATCTAGGGAGTTTTTAAATATATATGCATGTAAGGTGGGATAGCTCTAGGATATGGACTAGCGAGCATAAAACCGGGGGAACGTCACATTTCTGTTGTGGTGGCATTCAAGAAGCACTTTCTAAAAACCCTTGAGTATGATAAGATTTATAAGGATGAGGACCCATCCCTAGTGTGTCTAATCCTGTGAGGAAATCGCTGGATTTGAATGAACCCGATAACCTTGTTGTTCAGGATATTGCGTTGGTTATTCATTGGAAGGGATGTATCCTTTATTGTCAACTGGATACCCCATGTTCTTCCCTATTGCATGTGTTGGTTGTTAAGTCTGGGCACTTTCTAGTTCTCTAATTCTCCTAATAAAGTAGAAATGAGATCATTGGGAGAGGATTGAGTCCCTTGTTGGGGAGCTTTGTGGCGTAGGGTTTGGTTGAGCTTAGGACTCATGATACCTATCATGAATTTTTCTATGTTATAATTCTTGTCTTCCTTAAAAGTAAGAATCTTAGGATAGGTATTAAAAATATCAAAGGTTGAAGCCTTCATTATATCCAAAGACTCATCTATCTGACAAAGAGGATTAGTTATTTGTGTAAATAGATCATCTTCTGTTGATTACATGATAATGTGAGGTCTTGACAAGACTCTAAGGTAATAACCTGTTCCATTTGTGATAACAACATGGTTTTTATTGGGTTTACCTTATTGCATGTCTAATGGTTGATCAACCTCCTCCATCCTTACATAGCTAATGGGGTTTGAAGTGTAACTAGTGAAGGTTTGGACGTTGCTTGTGTAATTATTGCCCCATCTTGAAAGAGAAGGGGATTATTGTGGTTACATGTTTGTGTAATATCTATCAAAGCCAAATGGCCCACCAAACTCTCTTCCAGACATATTTTAGAAAGTATAAAATACCTACTAAAATAGGGGAAGAAATGGAGAGGTGATGTAATAGCAATAAAATAAAAGGAAACAAGAAGGAATTAATCATTCATGTCAGGTTTACCAATTTGTATGGATGAAAATGAACATGTGACCTTCAACCACACTCAACCCCCAAGGTCATGCCGGAGCAGCCGATGTGGAATGAGTGTGGATAACTATAGGAGGATCAGTGACTAAGATCTGGTAGTGTGATCTTCTAGTAGCCAAGTTGGAAGGGGAGATTTAGAGGCTATGAACAGGTAGCATAAATTCCCTATGGTTTTTTTACCTAACTTGGATTTAAGTGTTAAACTAGTTTGAAGTGTCCAAATTAATCAAGATGAAATTAACAATCTATGCTAATACTAAAAGGAAACTAATCTAAACAAGTCACAAAAGTGAAATATTATAATCACAAACAACAATTCACTTCTATTCTAAATAATTAAAATATTTCTACACTAAAACTAAATGAGCGAGATAACCCAATGTGGTCATTCACTTGTGTTGAGTGTATGGAAACTAAACTAACTTAAAAAAAAAAAGAACTTTTCTAAATGATCTATGATGTGTAGAAAAACTCCTACAAATATTCTCTTCTTCAGATCCACGGGGATGGGAAGAAGAGGATCCGCTTCAAGGGATTGCTATGAAGTAGTCAATCCCTTTTGAAATTAACTAACTACTTGCAAATGAAAAGACGTTGATTTCTACTCTATTTGATATGGAATTGAAATTAACAATTCGTAATTGACAATTTGATAAACAAAGAAAACAAATACACAACTCCAACCTAGAAGAGTAAGAACCTTAGCAAATCTAGTAGTATCAATATTTGTCCCCTCAGTTCTTTCCTTTATTTCTTTGAGTGTTCATGTGAGTCCAAAGGATTGGGAATACAAAGAACAACAACAAGAGGATGGCGCTTTAGAAATGGAAGCTTGGAAGCAATCTAGATGCAATGCAAGTAGAAGAGAGATAGCACAAGAGATCTGAGTTTGGCTATGCAATTCCTAGCAAGATTATGGCAGCACAACAATGCAAGATACACAAAATTATCAGGCGTTTTGATTGAATACAAGCATGAAATATATAGGAATGAAGGATAGAAGGTTACTTCATGCAAAAGGAAATGAAGAGGTAGTTCCACTCATTAAATCTATTTAAAAATAGAAGGAACAAGGAGAACCAAGAAAATGAAGCTATTTTTAGCAAATTTACCTCACAGATGCACTCAAAAGGTAAACTTAAGTGAATCATCGCATGTAATTTCTCACATGAAGATTCTAGAAAAATCAATCAGATCACCGCCCTGTGTAAGGTGGCGGTTTTAGGACATCCGTCCCCAGCATGGCGGTGATTTGCTAACCACCGCCTAGGCAGGGCGGCGGTCCTGCCACTGAAGGTCAAAACAAGCACAAAAAGAAGGGGGAAGCTAGAAAAATGTGTGGAAAGGCTATGTAAGGATGTCTAGGATACAAATATACACTGCAAATGGGTTTTAGAGCTTGAACACATTATTGAAAGGATTTTGAATCATCATTTGGGACTTTTGTAACCATTTTCCGATGATATAGCACATGTAATTTTGGGTGCGTACATTAACTCCCATAAAATTTCCTCTACCTAACGCGCTTGCAAGAAAACAAGAACCCACACCAGGTTTCTACTCATATCCTTCTCCAAACCTCTTATATCAATGCGGACTAGCTAAAAATATGTGGTGGAAAGGTGAAACGAAGTCACTGAAGACACATACTGGTTGTATTTGTGAAACCATTGTAATGCTTCATGTGGATTCCTATTTTGCTTCCTAGATCCCTACAAGCTAAACTCATTACCATCTATGAGACCATGTTTCATAAGGTATTTGGTCTAATAACACACATACCCTGCCTTGTGCATCCAAACCCTTTTTGAAGCTCCAATTTAGTGCACTAGTAGGGAGGATGCTAGCGATGGATTTGGTATTTGGATTTACCCCTACCAATGCAATGGCATGAGAGTTTCTAATGTTATTTCAACCAATTCCATTCATTACAATAAACCAATTTCTATTAAATGTGCTATGTTAACAGGGGTTTTAGGATGGTCTATGCCTTAGATGACAAGTTAAGCGATTGAATTATTAAAAAAAGGAAATGATGGTATCTGACTGGACATTGAGGTAGCCCATGTGATATGTCGAGGAGCCTATTTCTCCACACTGCCCCACACTAACCCCTTACACCCAACCATTCCTCCTTTCACCAACTCCACCCACTGAAATTAATGTATTTAATTTATTTACCCTTTTTTTGGTTTGCTTGATGTGGCTTTACAACTTGTTATGTTGTTTTACTCATTTTTCAAACTTATGTGGTTTATTAGGGTTTAGAGGAAGAAGAACAATTTTTCATTGAAGCACGAGGAATTTTAGAAATATGTGCAAGGTTTTGGATCCCTAGAATTAATAAAAAGTTTGGTTAAATCATATTTTACTTACACCACAATAATGATAATTGTATAGTTTAAATAAAAAAAGAGTATATACATGATTATGAAATTGTCCTCTATTCAATATGAGATTTCTGGATTTTCTCTATCCGATCATGAAACCAAAAATTCGTCACATGTTATTGAAAATTATTTCTAGATTTTGTAAAATCATGGTTTCTTCTTAAACCTCATATTGTCTTATCTTACACTTGAAATAATTTATATAATTAAGCGTGATTTTATTATATAGATTTAATTATGATGTTTTTTGATAGGTGTATGCCATTGATGATGTGAAACCAATTTCTTATGAGAAATTTTAAAAAAATGATCTTACTATTTTTCCACAAAAAGAAGGAAATAATGGAATTATGCTGCTACATCCTTCACATTAGGTCAGTAACTTAAGAAAACATGAACAATTATCAACATGGAATGAATGTCGACTAAATAAAACACAACTTTTCTTTTGTTGGGGAAAGAATCATATGTTAAAGAATCATAAATGTTCTTCAAAGTATCTTACTAGTAAGTGCCAAGTATGTGGAAACCAAACCTCTACGTGGGTCAATTATGTGGAAACCTAACCTCTACATAAACAAAAACAAAGTGATAAAACCTTTACAAAAAAACCTCAACAAGTATAGGAATCGACAAGAAACTCATGTTACCTACCTAACATGGAAGTAAGAAGAACCCATTTAATAAAACACATAAAACAACCAAATAAAAATAAGGTCAACACCTTACATAACTAATGTAAAACCACAACTAAATTTGTTGCACATATCAATTCATTGTTTCACATAATTAGAGTATTAAATTGTTTCATTGTTATATACAACTAGCAATCATACGTGTAGTGTATGATGGAAAACCAAGAAGAATGGAGGAAGAATGAAAAAATGAGGAAACAAAATAGAGGCAAATAATTTAGGGTTATCAAGAAGGGGTTTGATGGAGGGGAAGGAAATTTTGTTCCAATGTAGCATCTCTACCTTACATGTATTTTTCTCAGCGTATAATATGTGTTTGAAGAGGAAAAACTAAAAAATGGGGAAATTTGGAAAGGTTCAATGTTTGAGACCTAATTAAAATGTAACTATCACACATTTTCCACATGTCAAATTATAAGACCCTAATAATATCATTTATCTGTGTTCCTTTTTGTTGTGAGCACAATTTATACTTAAAAGAGGAAAAATAAATAGTGGTAAAATCTAATAGGTTTCAAGTTTGAAACCCAACTTAAATGCTTGTTTCTTGGAGCACTTTATAGCCACCCTTTATAATACTAAGCTTGAGTAAGTGGAGGAAATATATGAAGTGTGAAAAATCATTGATAATCGAGTCAACATTATGCGGGTGAGTGTAATTTGTACTTAAAGGTGAGAAAATAAGAAAAAGAAAATATCAATACATTGCATGTTTAAAACCAAATTGAAATGTTTGTTTCAAGGCCTCAATACATGGAACACAATCCATTATTTATAGAATCATGGAAAGCTCTAAGAGAGACCACTACTGGTTACATTTATACTATGATTTTCTATTACAAATTGTTAATGCATGAACAAGTATTAATAATTGAGCCCCTCTAGTGATTACTCATACGATGGAGAAATATATTTTATCTCCTAACTAATTTTATGGTGTCATACAATCTAAGGGAAATTTATTGACACTTATTGGGTGGCCTCTCCATATGCCTTACAATTAACACAATACCTTGTTATTCATAAGGCCGATACGACTTTCTATCTCGATGTCTCAAGTTAGTCATTACTTCTTTCATCTTGTCCCAGACCTATTCCATGGCTTAGTATGAATGATCATGAGGGGAAACCTTAATCAAATTCTTGAAATCCTAAGAGAAACCATATTCATACATGTTCATGAAATCGACAACATAATGAACCCTCCATGAAAAATTGCAGTTTTTTCAACATATGTAGACTTTGAGATTGAACCAAAAAATGCAACTTAGACTTTCAAGTACTCATTGACAACTAACTATAGGTCACATGAAAAATGAAAGTATATAGACTTTAGAAGATCTAATAACTATGTAATTCCCTATTTGGTGTCATTAGCCCCCATTGCGACCATGTCAATGGACATTGGTGGCATCTTTTGTTGATCCTCCTCCATCGACTTTGAGTGTAGTTAAATTTTTTTTACTTATCTTTCCAAGTAGGATATAATTTATAAGGTATGTATATTACTCTCTCCCTACATTTTTTTAAACATCAATACGATAATTATTAGTGATAATCTGATAGTACTTATATTGATGAATTATATATTGTTATAAATTCTGTATTATGTTTGTTTATTATTATGTGAGTTATAATGATGTTCCAACATTTTAACACTTACTCTTTATCCTAAGGTGATCTGACTCAACTTCAAATGGTGCATATTTTTTTCACATTGGTTGATAATCAATATTATATTCTTCCATCTCGCTTCATTTCATTGAGTTTTTCCGAGTCCATGCATGGCACTGAGATATTTTTTTTACCGTGTGTTGTTTCCGCCATGTCCTTGAACAACCTAGTCCTAAACTCCACTATCCATGGATTTCTCAAATTGCAAAGGCTTGTTTTAAAAAGTTGCATTTTCTTAACATTATATATATATATATATATATATATATATATATATATATATATATTTTATAACTCCATAATAGCCCGAGTATTGATGTAGCTTTAGTAAACACTTTTAACCATAGGGCCAAAACACACCAATGATCTTATAAAGCAAGTGGTGAATTTTGTTTTATTCTTCCAACGACCATGCCATTATTTATTGGCCATTAATGAAAACTTGTTGTCCTACATGTTTTGTTTTGTTTGAGGTGCTTAATGTGAAGGGGGCGATCTGCTCAAAAAATTGATTGTTATTAAATGTCTTCTCTGGCTCCCTTATTTGGTGACCTGCTCACGTCGATTGGATGTTGGCCACATTCACTGTATTGTTAGTTATTGATTATTTTCTCTACATTTTATTTTTTTGGCCTACACACGCCTGATAGGATGTTGTCCATCTTCCCCTTATGGCTTTATTTTTCCATACCTCGGGCTCATGATTGGTTGATTAGTAGAATACAAAACCTGGATGTCTAGCCACACCTTTCTTTTAGTTATTTTTTTTGCTTTATAAATCTTCTCTAATATTTTTGGACTGCCTACGCCAATCTTCTCTTGCATTGTGAGTGTCTCTGGTGAAGGACTACATTGGGGGTTGTAAAAAGGCTTTGATATTTTCAGAGGAATGTTTTGATAGCTGGGCGCCTGTTTTTTTACAAGTTTCTTTAATTAAAATTTCTACCTAGCTATTATTGTAACCCACTCACAAAAATTTTGGTTGGATGCATGAGAGATTTTGGTGGTTGAAAATGCCTTTCCTAGCCGCAGGGGTGTGGTGAAGAGATTTCAGCGTGGGGTCTGTGGAAAACGTGTTGACCTTGCAATAAAATGATGTTTGCTGTATTTTTTCCACTTTCGTGCCTTCATCCTCCCAGCTATGTCAAAACAAGAGACTTGGAACAACCATAGGCATCTTGCATGCTAAAACAAATAAAGTTTCACCATGTGTGGCTGTTGCAAGAGCATGGTAGACATTTTTTTGCATGAGTTTGGAGATACACAGACATGATAATTTCTTCTCATTTATCTACTATGCTAACATTAACCATAACATGAAAGGAATTTTATTTTATTTACTAAAGTGGTTGTTGCTTGGGGTTATTTGTGGTGTTTTCTTTTTCTTCTCACCTTCTAGGCTATGTTTTAGTTTCTCTCCTATGTTAGTTGCTTCTTAGGATGATTCCTAGCTAGATTTGGTTCTACTAAGGGTCTTGACACTTAATCTTTTACTTGCTCTTGTTGTTTATATTCCAATGGTTGTTTGGATTCCTAAATCCCCCCCCACTTTACTATTACCCTATTAAATAAATTATTGGAATAAGGGTTTTCTATTCTTTTGGGATTTTATCTAAGAAACACGAAAACTGAATTTTCTAAATCGTTAACTTGTTTTCGTGAGTATATATATATATATTCATTTTATATATATGTGGTTAAAATGGTGAATATGATGAAGATTGAGATTCAAATAATGGGTCTGCATCATTTTTTTCAACATATCTTCCTTTTAAATGCTTGATTAAAATGACCTGAATGTTTTTATGATGAACATTAGTTTTAAAACTCCTATGGAGGACTATTGTGTGGACTTAAATCCTTGTTTGGGAAAATATTAGAAGTGTTTTAAATTTATTTTATTGGACCCATGAAGGTATATACATTAGGAATATTTGTTCTTGAGACTTGGGCTTGTTTTTAATAACCCCATTAGCTACATGTGTCGAATGACTTGCTTGTTTTTAGGTATAAGACCTAACGTTGGATATTTCATAAAGGTTGGTTTTGGGTGGCGCCTTTTACACCAATTGTTTGGCTTGTTAATGGTTTTCACTTAAATCCTTGTTTGGGCAACTCTTATGTTAATACTCTTATGATAGGGTTGTACAATCACCTAGTGTTGAATATTTTTGAATACTATTAGAATTTTTAGTGTTTGGAAATAGAAAAATTAAGTATATCGAAGGTATACGGGATCATTTTTTAGGAATATTTGTGTAAACATTGAAAGTTTCACTTGTTTAATAATTTTGCTTGGGTATTTGTAATAAGGTACCATTGAGATATAAGAATACATACTTTTCAAAAGAAATAAGATAGAGGGTTTTATTTTTTTAATATTTGGATTTGTGTTTCAGTTGTTTAGGGTACTTGTCTCAAACGAGGGTGTTGGAATAGATTAAGGAAGATTAGAATTTTTGGTTATTTGATGGAGGAGATATGACTAAGTGCAATTTCATGTAACATTTTCATACTGGTTCCTTTGGGACGGTTTTCTTAAATTTTATTGATATAGGTTCAAGGGTAATTAATTGATTGGTCTGTAATTTAAATCTTGGTTAGATGGTGGCATTAGATTTATTTTTAATCCTTTTGATTTACTCGATACAGGTTATTTCTTTTATCATACTTTTGACTGTTAAACATAGCATGATAAGATGATCTTATGGTGACTTTTTTTCTTTTAGAACTTACTCCATATGTTCCTTTCAAGAAATTAGGTGTAGGTATGTTGTGGGGTAAATTTTCTTTGGAAGGGGAAACTAGTGGTTAGTATGTGATGTTGAAGTCCTAACTTTAAATCTATTAGATCTTATGGCTTATTTAAGGAAATGTTGATTGATGTTTGAGTATTGGGGTTTCAATCATATATTACATACGATTACATGATTGACATCCCAATGCACTCATCACTTTGTTCAAACTCATTGGGTCATTGACCCCTACCAGAATGATGGTTAGAATTTTTGTTGTTTTAGGAACAATGTTCATGATAACTTTTAATGGCTTCATTCTTAATGTGAAAATACTAAATATTCTAGAATGAGTAAAGTTGTAGAGGATTAGATCTTAGCACTATTTCATTAAATAAAAGGTTCATTTTATGATATCGTTAATGGTAGGATACTATTCATATGTGTAGTCCTTATCATGCTTAGTTCTCATAAACTGAATCAGGCTATAAATGTGCAGATGGCCTTCGTGGGTAGAAAAGGGAGAGTTGCATTAGTGTTGCTTTGAAGCTCATTTGTTCGTATGTGCTTTATTTTGTTGAGAGACTCTAAATTTCTATTTTTTTGGAAAGTTTGAAGGGCCTAGTTTGTTATATGGGTAATCTTGTCATATGTGTTTGAAAATGGAACTTGTAAATAATATTTTAAACAATATAACCAAATTACAACTTTATTTGAGTAATTAATTGTATTATAGAAAATTCAAAAGATAGCTTAGCTTGGATATGACCAATGTTTTACCTCTTTGTTTTCAAGTCAAAGTTCATTAGAACCCTTTGCCACCTTTGGGTTTGTATGTCATGTTGGATAAAATGTGTAACCATGTATAGTTTCATAAAAAGGGTAATGATAAACATATCTTGAGTTTAAACTTTGTGTAATAGCTCCCTCTAGGTCATGGCATAAATGTAAACCTAGGCATAATAAGGTGGGTTAGTAATCCTTATAAAAGTATTCAAAAAAAATAAGGATAATGTGGTTGTGATCTACTTGATAACATTTGAGCCATTAAGTGATCAAAGAAGAAATTTTCTTTTGTAAAGAAAAATTATATACCTTACTAACCCTATTTTAAACTAATGAACATTTTTCCCTTTCTTGGTGAACTCCTAAAATGACCTTAGGGTGAAATCAATGTTTAGATTTTGGAAGGAAATGAGGTTATATTAAGTAGGAGGAAATTGATTAAGAAACCCTTAAATCTATCTCACATGTTTTGAAAACGTAATTTGTATACCTATGTCAATCTCTCGAGAGAAGCCTAAATGAAACATTTAATCATTAAGGATAGATCCTTAGCAAAAAAAAAAAAAATCCAGACTAATTACTAATGAGGCCTTAAAGAGGAATCCAATTCGATCTCCTTCCTCTAGCTTCTTCCAAATATCTTTGTAATCTCTTCTTATTTTTGTTGTTTAAATGTTTGATCCTTGCAGGGAGGTGGTAGTTCCAGAAACTAAGTGGCACCTTCCCTCAAACGGAGCTTGTGCTTGTCACCTATGTTATGGAGGTGTGGAATAAATTTTAGTGGCTTGAGTATGATTAATTAGCCTTGTGAGGAATGGAAAATGTATTTTATAATCAACATATTAAGTAATTTATCAACATATTATAGAAGGTCCTCTTTTAAAAAACTTGGTCTTAAGATAATTAGGCAATAGTATGAAAGAAAGAAGCCTTTAGTTGATAAATAACCTCTAGGTATTTTACTCGTGGGATGTCCTTAATTGTAATTAACTATTGTGGATGGCCTATTACGTTATGCCTTGTTAAAGAGAAAATTGAATTGTTCATGTTGGGTGTTGTATGTTTCCTTGTTTCCTATGTGGTCAACGTTGTGTCAAGCTTATTGAGAGTTGGTCGTAGCTCTTCTGGCTACTTGTGTTGACGGGTAAAATCCTAGTAAGTCAAAAAAAAAAAAATTATCCAAGTTTTTCAGTGTTGTATTTGTGTGTGTTTTAACGGGTGTTACACTTGGTATCAGAGTAGAGGTTCATGCTCTCGAACCTCTGGGGAAGATTGGGGTTGTGATGGTGTTACCAGATGGTGTTGCATGTTGGTGGTAGATATTGGAAGAGTAATGGGACATAAGCGTGATGTCAATTATGTCGTAATTGTGATATTATGAGCACACATGTTGTGTATGACACTTACTGTGTAGCTATTAACATGTTGATGTGTTAGAGGTGAGATTATTCTTCCTCCTTTTCATGAATTCAATGAGAATTTGAGTGTGAAACACTGTCTTGTTGTGTGTGTGTGTGTGGAAGAAATGTGATTGTTGATTTCAAAGTGTTGGATCCTTTTGGCATTTGTGATGTGTGGGTTTGTTGATATGTTGCACGATAAGGTTGGTGGTATTGAACCTGATTTCTTAATAATGTCATTATCAATTGTGTAGGAATGTGTGTATTCCCATGTTATATGGTAGTTGACTATGTGTTGTAATTGTTCTCATCATAAGTAAAATTCATGTAAGATGTAATGCTTAATGTCATAAATTTGGGACATATGGTGAGTGTATGATCCCTATCATATAATGAGTGCACTTTGTTAGCAGCATGTGGTGATGTGGTATGTTGTAAACTATGAATGCAATGTATGTGATATACCCTGTATCGGTACCATGCATAAGACATTATGGTTAACGTGCGTGAACCACCATTGTGTTAGTGATGTAGTTGCATGCTATGTTGTGAACCTTATTCTAACCAATACTGAGGGAAATCAGAAAAAGTGTATGTTTGGAGTGAGGGGATGTACACAATGGGCTAGTAACTCAGTTTGACCATAGGTTTAGTAGATAATGACCCATGCTCCTCCTTCTCTCTCTCCTTGTGGTTGTTGTATGGATGCAAACTAAGTGTAGCTAAGACTTTGTTTAGCCTTTTTGAAGTGGTGGCGGAATGATTCAGATAGAGACGATGGCAGTTATAATATTGATATGTTATTTTACATACTTTGAGGCTCGATATTTCGAGCGCCGCTGAACTTGTAAAGTACCCCCTTGGTGGCGAAGATGAGGCCACATATCCTTCGTAATGTTTTATTATTAAATGTATATTTTATTCATAAATTGAATCCTGTTTATTTTTATTTTATTTTGTAAGGACCAACATTTTTCTTGATTGCAGTGTTTTATATATTTGGGCATTTCCTTGATTTGTGGTACTAATATGCAGATTTTTGCACTAACTATGGCTATTTGACCATTTTTTTGCTTGGATTTGGATCTTCTTTTAAATTTTAAAACTTTCACCTTGCCCAAGGCTTGTAATTTGCCACTTGACATTGGAATCGGATTGCGATGTTGGTTCTATTATCATGATGTGTGGAATAGGGTCATGGGATGCACCATGTAATGGTTGCGACCTATGGACCTACTTTGTTGTATGGGGGTATGCCTCCCAAGGAGTTACAGAGATAACTAGTGGGTTGTTGAACCATGATTTATTATGTCACCTAGGTTAGGGGTGTTCGTACTCTATGTTCCTAGGGCCATAGGGAAGCGCCTCTTGATGGAGGCATAAGATATTGAGGGAGGAATAAGATACTTGAGGGAGGCATAAGAGATTGAGGGAGGCATAAGAGATTGAGGGAGGCATAAGAGATTGAGGGAGGCATAAGAGACTTGAGGGAGGCATAAGATATTTGTGTGTGTGTGATTGATGCTTTGGGTGGTATGACATATTTGTTGTGATGTCTTGGGAGTAGTCCTATGATGTATGTGTTACTCATGTTAGTTGGATATGTTGTGTGATGTTGTGGATATGGCATTGATACCCTTTTTGACACTATGTACCTATAACTATTATTCTGAGTTATGTGAAATCCTCATCTGTGGAATTGTGGAAACTTCTGGTTGTTGTAGTACACTTTTTTTTACTATTATTTGTCAGCCATAGATGTGTGACAAGTAATATGTTATGTGGACCTTGATTGTTTCCCTTCCATAATTTGGTTAAGATCTTGTGGTGTGGAACCCATTGAAAATGTTTTTACAGATGTGTAAGAATGGGCAACTCAAAACTTTGTCATTATGATGGAAGGCATTGGTGAAGTATACCTAAGCTAAGGAGTTTTGATATTATTGGTTACTACTATATTAGTTAATGATTAAATGAAATCGCAGCTATGTGTGTTGTTGCGAAACGTAATAGATCACATAGTCTACTGATTTCATGATATCTTAAGCAAAAAGAACAAAAGGCCCCGAAGGATATTTGTGTTGTCTTGTTGAAGACACTAAATTCTGAATAGGTGAAATGTTGAGTTTTGGGACAAGTAAACATAACTGCATGATTGTAGAAATTAGAGTTCATTCACAATGTTACAGTTCTCATTAATGTTCTTTCCTTCATGATTAAGACATTTAATTATATTACTGAGTTTTTTAGTTCATAATACAATCTATATATAAAGATGAAATGTAAAAATAAATATACAACTCATTTCCAGAATTCAATGTTTTATTCATAAGGAATTTCAAATGTTCCCACACAATCCGTGTGGGATGTAACTAAAAAGTAAAGTACAACTATTGAAATAAGAGGTACACATGCATAAAAAAGAAATTAAAGAGTATGAGTGAACCCATCATTGCCTTGGGGGTTTTCTTCATTGTTCTAAGTATCTCCATTCCATCTTTTGTTATTTCTTCATCTTCATTGTAGAATTCATTGTACCTAAAAAGAAGAAAAGATGAACTATCGGTTATGAGATGAGAGATCAATTCATATTCCTTATTGTCCTAGTTCGTGCATATGAATCTCTTTAAAATAAGAGATATAATTTACTTGAAGATCAAACTACATACATTCTTTACTCACTCAAAAAGAAGAAAGAGAAAAGAAAAGAAGAAACATGGACACAAGAGAGGCAAAAATCCTAAGTATTTTCTAAACTGTTTTCTTAAGTGTGCAGGTACAGGTTGCAACCAAGAAGAAAAATAGACAAGTCATAAGTACATGCTGGAAAGAAGGATTAATGTAACTCAAACTCAATATTTTCTTCAAATGGAAGAATTTATCTGAAAAGAGATCGAGTAATTAGAAGTATACTTTTCATTCCGCAACTAAAAAGAAGAATCAGATTTCAAGAAGCTGAAGTTAACTGGAAAGAAAGGGTTACAACTGAAACAAAACGAAAAAAAGGTTCTAGGAACATTTTGACAGGGCTTCGCCATGTAAAATATACATTTAAAACTTTCTCATCATGCGGGTTTATCTACTACATGCTTTAAAAGAATTATTTAAATCAAGTAAGTGATACAAAAAATTAGAAAAACATGTCATGATCAAGATAAATAGTTATTATGTGTCGAGTTTCAAACTACCCAAATCAACCTTCAATGTAAAGTGTTATATTCACAGTATTCTGAATCACAAAATACAATTACTACAATGAAAAGGGAAGGAAGAGAGAATTCTAGAAATTTTTGCACAAGGCTTCACCATGAAAAATCAACATTTCAAGTTTTCCAAAGATGTCGAAATACTACTATCAAAGAAATAAAGCATCTAAATAAAAGAAACAAGATTGATGATTTCAACAAAGCATCTGAATCAAGGCTTATGCTGAGAATGGTAGTTACATGGATGAATAACTACTTATAATTTCTGAAAAGCCACATCACAAGGTATAAAGACCTCTTAAGATCAAGAACAGATTACGATAATCAAATGGAGTAAAGTAATTTCCATTACCCATGGCAAGGGAAAGATACCCACATCTGGATTTTTACTATCTCGAACTTTAAATTGAAAAGTGCAAATCAGGGTAAGGAAAACATTTGTTCTCACTGGTAAAATTGAAGCAGGGAAAACCATCAAGAAATCATCAACTTGGAATGAGTAGTAAGAAGCACTTTTGGAAAATAGAAGTACAACAGGATTTGATGAACCAAAGCGGAAAAATTCTAAAACAAAGGTGCACATAAGTGAATTCAAAGCACTCAGGAAAAGTCACCAAATGTGGAGTTTCAAAGATCAAAAGGAATGATAGTATAGTGTCATAGAGAATGAAGAACAAGACAAGAAAATGCTAAAAGATCATTCCCATAAGGGACAAGAAGGAGCTCCAAATTATTCATAGATCAAGTTAATGGCCGTATATGCAAAGTTACAGAATCAACCTCTGAGTTCAAAAAGTATGTAACTACAGGTTACAAGAGATCAACCAAAAAGACCAAATATAAGGAAGCTTATTATCAGTGTCTCGAGAATCAAATGGCTCTCAAATCAAGCTCAAGGATTTGAAGATGATTAGAAAACCACAAAACCATAAGTTTCTCAAAACTTTCAATACCCAAATGGAGCCATGAAATAAAATGAGCTCTTACAAAGTTATTCAGAGTGACATAGCAGCAAACATGATATCATAGAGTCTTTTCAGGCTCATTTTATCAAGAAGCATGAAAATACAAAGAAACCCAAAATGTAATTATAGTGCATGATGAAAACAAATATTTCAAAACTTTTACAAATGTTATCTACACAAGGTTGATGAATTTCTCAAAACTCAGGATCTACAAGTACACGTCTTAGAAAGAACATATCCTCTGCTAATAAATGAAGACCCATTAAAGGGTAGCAATTAAAATTAGAGAAAGAATAAGTAATTATTATTGGTATTTGAAGCTAAGTAAATCCTCAAGAAATCATAGAGTTCAAAGAAATAAGATCAGAAGCTCAAATGAGGTTCAACTCGAAATGACCAAGATCAAGCCATGAAATCACATTAAAAAATGCAAAGGAGAAATGAGTATCAGTGTTTTGAAGTTGAAATAAAGCAAAGACAAGTGCAATGGTGCTTAAGAGACCAAAACTTAGCATTCTTTGCCAACAAGAGTGACAATGATGATATAGTCCCACGAACTCAAAGTGATAAAAAATGATGACCAATTAGAAGGGTGACATCATCAACCCTTAGGACAAAAACCATGGTCATTTTAAAGGGTTAAATTCACGAAGAAATCCACAGAAATCGAGTGCCAAGAGAAAACACCAAGCAACCTTGCAAAGCTCATAACGGTCAATATACAGCCAGGGGATCAAAGAGATCACAAGGAGGAAAGAAACTCAAATCACATGAACCCTTCTACAGAATCCATAACGGGGAAGTAACCCAGGACTCAAAATAATAAAAAATGGTTTCCATTTAACCTTTGAAGAGTTTAAGAACTAAAATCGAAAATGAAACGATCATAGAAAATACAGATGCAATACCTATCTGCAGTAAAATACAAGCTCAAATATCACGACAATGGTGAAAAACCCCATGACCACCTCCTCATAAAACTCAAACAAAGCAAAGCCACAAAAGATGTAGAGGAACCGAGCTAAGTAAATGGATTTGGTAAGGAAGGCTAGCTTCAACCCATTAGGATAAGAATGGTGTAAAAAATTTTGCCAGGGCTTCACCCGTAGACCCAAAAGCTAGAATGAAGTTACCATTGAGGTTGAATGACCTTTACAGCATGCACCCAAGCATTGGGCATTCGAAACGTGACCACGGTCAAAGATCAATGGCCGAAAATCAAAAGGACATCATATAAGCGCGCTCAAGGATCGATGCAAGCTGAAGAAAACTACACAGGGTAAGTTGCCACTAACCACCTTAATTACCAGGTTAGAAACCCTAATTCAGTGAGGCTAGAAATTGTGCATGCAGCAGATCAAAGCGGTTCAAAATCAATGGCCCGAGATCATCATCAATATCAAATAAAACTCAACTCAGGTTTATAATGCCATTAACAACATGCCAGCGAGGTGAAGCTCTACCATCGTGGAGAAGGGGCCAGCCCACGTGTCAACCAATTAATCATTGAAATATTGACCAAAGTCCAGACTATAGTGCATACTCAAACATCCAAGTGTCGACCAAATCATGCCAACAATGATCACTAAAAAGGTGGATTTTAAAATATATGCAAAAGCCAACCAATATACCATGCATGTATTAATGAAAAGATGGTAAGTATTATAGTATGGCATGTACATTGTAAAAAGAAACATGGTCGACCTTATAATGTGCTAATTCCACAAAGGTGGCCAAACCATGGTGAAGTGCAAAGGTGGTCCCCACTTCAAGGAGGTTGAAGTTGATTTGCAGTATGTCACCCTTATGACAATTAGAAGCCAAGAGATGTCAACATCAGAACATGTGCACATGGACAAGTGGACTCCACAGTGGATGTTAATATTACAAGTATTGCAATTATTTTAGTCACAAATGGAGAGTTGATTTTTTTCATACTTCACAAGAGGAAGAAACAAACAAGAAGATGAATTCACATGCGCAAGGAAAGAGACTTGCTCAACAAGCAAGCTTATTATTAGCAAATTATTCACCCTTGTTTTCTTAAAAATAGAACATTCAACTTCAGTTTGACTATATTGTAATCAAGGCTATTAATGCCTATTTGTAATTGCATGTTCTATTTTTATTCCTTTATCTATTATTAAATAAATGATAAAAATAAGATGCATGGGTGAGTACAATCCTTAGGCTATTTTTAGGAAGGGGGTGAAATTTATTTAGCTATATATTGTGTGCCTTTATAAATCACAAAAGAGGACTTTATGGATATAGGAGTACTAAAGTAAATTTTTGCCAGTTTTTCCTTCTGAGTTTGAAGTATTTTTTACCTTTCCAATCATTTGTAGCCTTATGTATGTTTCTATTAGCCTTGTAGATATAAATTCCCTGATTAATCATCTTACCATGTTACAAAATTTAGTGATTTTTGCATGATATTAATGTGCATGTTTAGCTTAGCAGTATTGTTGTGATACTTTCCCTCAATACCTCGAAGTGTTTTTCCCTTAACATTCTATAGAAAATTGTTGGTTCGTGCATCAAGAATCCTTTCACATATCGATTGTGCATATACTCAGTCAAAGCCTTTATCACAAATTTTGTGTATCACCTTAGTTTTAATTATTTTTCTACAGTCATCATTTCCTTAAACCCCAGAGATCAATTTTGGATACATCAACAAGGAACCAGGCCTTGCAATCACCAAGACTCACCCTAAAAATAGGTATACCCACATATCGAGGTGATTCCATTGTATCTACAAAAGAGAGATCAAATTTGCGAGAAGCTTAGAAAAACCTGTAGCCATACTCTCTACGGGGTGCTTTCTGAGAAGATAACAATTTTTAGCACACCCAATGGAACATCAAATCAGATCTGCATGCAAATTACAAATTCTATATCAGATCTATTGAGTTACCAGATTCATACAAGAAATTTACTTTCGGGAGAAAGTTGCAACAATGTTATTCTAAAGATTTTAATATCTTTTAGCGACTTCTTAAAGATGATTTCGGACAGTATCAGAACATCTTCCATACCTAAAAGTATTTATAAGATCCTTGATAAGAGGAATTCCTCTTGAGTTTATTTCCTTACCTTTGAATTTTACTAGAAGGAGAAGATTTACCTGTAATACTTTACCTTATAATAGAATGATTTTTGACAACCCTCCTCATGATATTCCTTCACCATGTATAAATTTTTCTATTAACATCCTAGTTTTCAAATGGTTATTAAACCATCAAGAAATTTTGTGACCTTTAATAATGGCATCCCATTAGTAATCCTAGTTTAACTTATAACATAATATCAAATTCCTACAGCTGAATTCTAAACCTAGGTTAGACATAAATAGAGGCCTGTGAAATCCTAATATAGAGCCTCCGATGAGAAACAATTATATAAGTTGATTAGAATTGGGTATTATCTTTCTGATTAAGCATTGTTAAGTTGGGTAGGCAATACCATTCATGTTAGGAAGAAGAATGGTGAAATCAAATTGTGTGTAAGATTTCCAGTAGATGCTTAATAAAGCTTCATTAAAATATCATTACCCACTCCCAGAATATGGACTCATATTTTAAGAACAGTTTACGGTGTGAGATAGATTATCTCTCCCGAACGGTTATGATGGGATACTGATTATATTTTTAGTATGAGAATAAGATAGGTATAAAATAGATTTTACCACCAGTGAGTACTTATGCTTATAAAAGGATGCCTTTTGGTCTTTGAGAATGTGGGTGTAATGCATTTCAAATATGCAATGGACATAGCTTTCTCGTATCATGTTAAATAAATGCATTCTCGGTTTATTTATATGACATTACCGTATTCTTGAAAAAACCACTAAGAACATCTAATACATCTAAGGTAGAACCTTCAGATTATGCGAACAATTTGGGATATCTTTGAATCCCGGCTTTAAGTCTATCTTTTCGGGGTACATCAAGGTAAATTGCTTGAGTCATATTGTTTCTAAGCGAGTTAGTAATTCAGTCCTTCCCAGAATCGAAGTGATAGCAATACGTAACT
>CM031240.1:313882427-314069802 GCA_018340775.1 Taxus wallichiana var. yunnanensis | reverse complement strand
ACTGCATTACAGAATAAGACAGCATTCATCACCCTCGGGGAACATTCTTATACAAATTCATTCCCTTCTAGCTAAAAAATACTGGGAGCTATTTGCTCGATGCTGGGCCATGATGGTTATCTTCCATGACATGATAGAGTAGCATTTCATGGAGGATTATGTTGATGATTTCCTAGTCTAAAATCTTAGAGTAGAAAAAGAACACTTTAAAGTTTTGACATGATCTTCTTAACGTGCTAAGAGATTTATAAGAGTTCACCCGAACCTCCATGAAACGTGTCTCTCAAAGGTGTCTTACTCGGGAAAGCTCCTTAGGTTCTACTGCCTCACAAAGAGGGATCAAGTGGATCACCGTAAATGTTATTGATATCACAGTGAAATGCCACCACGTACTCACTCTCAAGCATTACAAGGAGTCTACTGAGGAAATATTCAGTGCAATCCATCGCTTTTATCTCCCATGCTTCATGGGATGAAATTGATTACCCCTTTACTAATTTTCTCAAGAAATATGTCACATTCAATCGGGGACCCGATTGTCAAAAGGCCTCACACATTACTCGAAATGTGACGTGTCCAACCCACGCTGCAGCTAATCTCACTCTACCCCGGTGAGCCTCCTCCTCTTATACATTTTCGCTACCTGATTTCCCATTTAGTGCATTACTTACCCAATATGACCTAGCCCATAAAGAGAGAGAGGCCACTATCTTACTCGCTTTTACTCGATCACATACGTAACTCGAATTATCCCCAAATTACCAAAAGGCTCCGCTGGTGGTTGTATTCACATTTCAAAATCTTTGCCATTATCTCCTAAATAGCGAGATTTGAGGCTCATATCCAAAGTCAATTCTCCTCGAAGTACCTTTTATCCAAACTCCACCCTCACAAAGCCAAAATGGCTAATCAGATCATGGCCTCTTGAGTGAGTTCGACATCGAGTTGTAGAATCAAAATTCTTAAAATGACAAGTAATTGTTCTCGATCAATCGAAGCATCTCCTCTCCAGGAATGGAACCTCTTGTGCTTAGATTTGGTTTGGGAGCAAGTACTTCAATCATGTATATCAAGAGTCCGTGAGAATGGTGGTGTTCATTTTGAAGGAATCTCTTTACCTTTCATTGATTCAGGGGTAAGAGTGGTCCTCGTACTACCCAAATGGTGATGCTAAGTACCATGAGACATTACGGTTGGGATTCCCATGTACAAATAACATTACACATGCAGGCATACTTCCACTATGCGTCGCTCAGGTTAGCTATTATGCATGGAATATTAGACAACTATCCACAGTCATCGGCTGGACTCTCAACTTATCATGAAGTAGGTTAATGATTAGTATAAGGTTAAAGATGAAAATATTATTCCATATAAGAAGATAGTTTGAAACTTTGAATGAATATTTCATACAAGTCTGTATTTGAACAAAAACCAAGGTCGCATAATAGATCAAACGTGGATTACTATGGCTATTATTCGATGCTTTCTTGTGTATGTTGGCTGAAAGAAGAAAGAAAAATGTCTTTCTTCTATGGAACATGCTATGTGCATTTCGTGACATGATACGGGGCCGTAGCCATGTTTGGTATGTGAGATTGTCATGGTCCTTTATCCCCCTTGGTAAAGGACCTCTATCTTCCCAATACCTATACAAAGATGGCACCTTTCCCCGATATCACCCATTCCCAAAATAAAGGCCTTATTCACCGTATACAGCCCCATTATACCCTCCCTGTGAATTTACCCTTTTATCGTCGTGGCTACAATGTTAGGAATCTCATACTGCTGTTTGGATTTCATTGATTACTATCCACACAATTAGGGAAGTATATAGTGGTATTTCAGTGAGCATGCATACTGGACATGGCTTATTCACTACCAGAAGTTGTACCGAGAGTAAGAAATTTTATTATTGGCCCATACATGGAATCCGATAGAACAGTAATCTCCGGCAAAAGTGTGAACTATGGCAAAATGATGGGAATTTAATACATGCTACTGGTGTAAAGCCTTACATCCTGTATTAAAAATGCCTTGGCCATTCTCTAAATGTGGGGCCTAGATCTCATAGGGAAGTTCCATCCTTCTTCATCGGATGGTCATACTCATATCATCATTGCACTACTAAATACTTTACCAAATGGGTAGAGGTTGTTCCTCTACTCCCATGTCCACTTCAACGCAGTGCCTGATTTCAAAATTCATCATGAACCATCTCATATGTGCGTTACACAGATTCCTCCGCCATTGGAGTCATTGATAATGGTAAATCTTTCAAAAATAAAATGGGTTAAAACATTGTGTCAACGCTTCCATATCGAAAACTTAAGTGGTATCACCCTTATTACCCTGAGGTAATGGACCAGGTGGACACTAATAAACCCTGATGTGGATTATGGAGAAAATGGCACAAGAAACCATTCGAGAATTGGCATCCACCCGGCAGACACATCCCGCCCTGCGGGCCTGTCGTACTTCCATCCGCACTCCTACTTGGCCGCGACCCCACTATTCACTTGTCTATATGCCAGATCAAGCCATCATACCTCTAGAAGTGGAGCTTCCCTCCCTGAGAATATCTCTCAGAGACTATCTAGATAAAGATGAAGACTACAGAGTTGCTCACCCAAGAGAGTTAGAACTATTAGATGAAAGGCATATCGTGAGATGTTAAATCACCTAAAAGTTTATCAAAACAAAGTGTCCAGAGGATATAATAAATGCATCATTCATCGAGAATTTGATGTGGGGATCCAGTCTCAAATAAAATTAGAAGAACATTGTTAAAGACAGAGAATAGAAAGGAAATTTTGAAGCTAATCTAGCTAGGTCCTTATGTTGTAATTTGTAAAATATGGATCAGTGGGCCTACAAACTTGCATATTCGGGAGAAGTGAAGAGCTTCCAAATTCCGTGAACGCCATGCACTTAAAGTGATTTTTACATAGGCATGACGGGAATATCAAATAAAAACTAAAAATTGGAAAACAAAGAAAAAAAAAGCAAAAAATGGAAAAATGAGAAAAATAGTAAAGAAAAGTAGAGTCGTCCTCATGTAAGAAACCACTGACAATATGGCACAGGGAGTACGTCTTTGAGTGAAACCCAGTTTTGTGCACTAAAGGAAGATTCACTTCGGACACAAGTTACTCTTACGGAAGGATGGGTAATCAATACCACTTCTTTAGATACGGATTTCTTCGCTAAGTCTGTAGGAACCCTACTAGTTTCACCTTTCTTCATGCCATGATCTGGTTTGTTTGTCTCTTATATCTACATGAAGGACATTACCTTTGAATATGCCTATCTAACGCTGAGCATGAAAATCCCATTGCCATCTTCCTACACATATGCATGTGGCATTCTACCCTTTGTATATTCCCACATCATGTTGGGGGCATCCACGCTTCATCGTTCTTGTACATTGCTTTCAAAATATGACCTTGGAAAATACAAAAACATGTAGGAAAACAATACACAAAAAATCTAAACATTTAGAAAAACCCCTCTCTGGGATAAGGCTACTTTTGTTTCACAACGCTATCTTTGGGAAACCTAGACAAAAATAGTGACAAATGAATAGCCATGAAAACTTATCTCCTTAGATAAACCTAAAACATTAGAAAATATGTCAATGTTGTCCCGCAAAAACAAGGTAGTGCTTTAATTACTTTTAGTTGTTGGTTTGTATAGTTTTGGTGTACTTAGTCCGTAAATTGTTAGTTCTTTAAAATGGATCATTTGCTTATCAAAAGTTGAATCTTGTTTGATTTAAGTTGAGCATTGTATTACATACATTTGAAGACTATCATGCTTGTAAAAGAGATTGTTATAGGTTTCTTTGTTTGTTATATGCTTCCTTTTAGGGTTCATTTTTGCTTACTTAGATTAGATCTCATTTTATCTCTTGTTAGAGGTTTGTGCATGTGTTTGTTTAAGTAGTAGTATGTGTATATTTGTTTAGTTTTGTTAACTTTTTTCTTGTGTATTTTGCACAGTTGTTTGTTATCACATCTATCATCTATCATCTCATCACATTTATAACATCATTCACTACATCATATATATACAAAAATGCTAAGTATTACATCATGCATGTGTGCTAAGCTAATCATCAAATATCATATATCATCAAATGGGGGCAAGAGGGGTTGTGCGTAATCACTAATCTATCCCCCCCACACCAATATCATCTAGTATCATCCCAAGTGCTAGCATAAAAACTCTTAATTGAATCATGAATCTAAAAACATGTGGTGCCATCTACAGATACATCATCAAATATGAAAGTAGAAAGTATACACATTTCTGAATCTAAGATATACCACATACATGCAAGTACAAGATCAAGCCAACATCATAACACATCCATAAGTGCTGAATCAAAACAAGCAACATGTGATAAGATTCAACATAGAGTAATTTCTGATAAAGGGTATTTTACGTCATAGAATTATGCCCACTCGTGTCACATACATCAGGAAACAAAACAATAAAGTACATCATCTCATAAACACATGTATCTGAGCCCAAAAAGTAATCCTCTATATACATGTGTGTCATATACATCTATATCAATAGAAATGGATATACATCAGTACTCTATATCAAAATTCCTTCAAAATTACAGGTGATGAGAAGATGATACATCAAAATATTTCACGTATCTATACAATTTATAAAATGTCTATATCGGTACTCAAAAATGATATATCATCGATACAATATGCCATCAAAAAGGGGCATGCATAAAATAGAACCAGCCTTCATCAGAGGCATGTATAAAGAATGTCTGTATAAAAGAAGAAGGTGGAGCTCAACCATAGCTATCACCCTCAGGCTCCTGTGTCCTGCTACTTAGTCAACAAAACAATGGTGGCTCGAGGAGGACTGTGACTAGATGGATCCCCAGGGATGACTAGATGGTCCTTTGTCCAAACCAAAGTTGCCTCGCATGGGCTGCCTAATTGATCTCTGATGAATGGCTTGATCTATGTGACTCTGATCCTATCGTGCTCTTTCCCGACTATCCACCGAGAAGTACCACTCGCTGCTCTAGAGGAACTACCCTGAAATAGGTAGTCCTATAGAATAATGCCTCACCACCAAGCCTCGTGGCATCACGGATCAATTCAACATCTCCTAAAGTGAGGGATACCTAAAGGAAACATCTTGCTCACCGTAAACCTTCCTAAATCAGCCTGGGCCACCGAAGAGGTGGCCTCTCCATCCCACTCAGAGTAACATTCCCGCACCTCTGCTCGGCCTCATCCCTCTGTGCTAGGAGAGCCTGTGACCATCTATATACATGGTCCCTCAGGCCAACCATCTATACCTGAACTGGGACTAGTGTAGGGAGGATCACATTCGAGCCCCCTATGTGTTTCCATCTCACACCCGACTCGCCACGCAACACTATCATCGCTTGAGTGGCATGGCCTCGAGACCGTGCCCGATCTCTCTCCACTGTTGTTAAAAATATGTATCTCGTGTCCGAACCCTCGGTCTGCTCTAATGTGAGGGCATGTACCTGGGTCCTCATTGTATCTCTCTTACCATTCCACCAGAATTGACAAAGCGGTGATGGATGCCTGTAATTCATGTGAAGAGTAAGCTCATTTGTCCACCTCGCAGCTGCTCTTGGGGCATCAAAGGCAGCCCCCGTACAGCTAGTAGTGACCACTAAAGATGGGGTATAGATCCCCGCTGGAATGCCCACTAGGGGAAACTCTATGTCCACCTTCTATATGTCTCGGCCCTATGCTCCGGGCCCTGTCCTATGGGTAAGGCTGTGGGAAGGGGACCTCGTCCCCTACTCGACATGTTGGGGTGCATTCAAGCCCACCCTCATCATCATCATCAATGTCATCTCCGCCTCTGCCACCGCTAGGAGGCCCCATTGGAGGAGGCCTCAAGCCGGCATCGTATGTGCCCTCTGGGAATGCTCAAAGCATACAGGGAGCACACCGAGGTACCATGGCCTATGTCCTCTAATGTAGTGCTTGGATATCTCGATCGTCTACAGCCTGAACACCCAAATAAGAGAGGTGCCACCTATCAAAAGCTAGTTAGTGCTCGCCGTGTGAGAAATCAGGACCCATATCAAAGTGCTCTCTAGCTCTGCGAGCGTACCATCTATCTAGCCCAGGAACATCCTAGGTAAGGTCAAACTGCCACTGACATCGATCCACTCTATACAACTCCTGCATATAGTTATGGGCTACCCAAAATAAAATGCTCAATAGTGGTGGTGCTAAGCTCTAGACCATCCTCTGGCCACTGAAAATGTCTGTAAGGTCTCTAGGCAATGGAAGCCTGGAGTAGCTCATCTAGCTCACGCTATAATGGTATGTAACCCCCATGAAGGGTCACACATCATGTCCCTTACCGGGACCCAACCCATAGTAGAAGGCTCGTCAGGAGCCCGACCTCTCAGCACACCTAGGGGTGACCAATAGCAATGTGGTCCCATGCCCAAATCTGTAATAAATGAGTAGCAGGTCCTACCATCTTCTGATCGGTAGTAGGTGATCAGATGGAGATCCCAATACAAATGTGCTAAAATGCACTGACCCCAGCAGTAAGTTTGTCCCTCCACCAAGCCTAGAATCACTCCTAGGAGTCCCAATGGAAATGAAGCACCAGTCTTGTTAGGGAGTAGAACTCCACTGACAAGAGCCATCATGTAGACCACTACGCGGTCTAGCTCTAGATCCTCTATGCATCTGGATAGTCTGATAGACATCCCACGCCGTGGTATGGTGGGAACACTGAACAAATGTGTGATGTGACATTGAATGTCACTCCAGCGGCTCATCGTTCTCAATAAACTTCATCTCACTTTGGATCGGACCGTAGGATGCGCCATACATCCTCTAATGTAATAGTCATCTCCCCAGTCGGGAGGTGAAAGCACTGGCCTCTTTATCAGTGCCACCACTTTCTAACATGGCCATCAAGAGGCCATGATCTAAAGTGTAATATGGGGCATCTGGCCACATAAGATAGTCCCATCATGTGTAAAAGGCTCAAGGGTCGCTCTATCCTCATCATCAAACTGTGCCTCTATCACAATGCCAAACAATTTGGTAGCACTCGCGAGTCTGGAGAATAGGTAACATACGCTGCAAAATCAACGCAAGTGTTAGACGTCTAACATTTCTATAATATTTTTCTAAGGAAAAATAAAGCTTTTAACACATCTAATTTACTAACTATTCTTTTCTTCTAAGATAATCTCACCTTTTTCTTTTGTAACTTGCATTTATTTTCCACCCAATTGTCTTTTCTTTGAATGCTTACTAGTGTACGTGCGCACCTCCTTCGGCACTGCATCCTGCTTAATGTGTACGCATACGCGCCCTGAGGACGCGCCAACACACCTAACTTTCTCCTTTTTGGTGTGGCCATACACAGACATATACTGCCAGCCTCTCCATAATACCTATGTGCTTGTTTTGCAGCACACGCAGTGCACGTGTACCATCTTGGACCCTCCCAACCAACGCCTTATGTGCGCCCCTTTATGTCTTTTCTACCAGCACTGGCGTGGTGTGCACCCCATCTTTCGTAATGCGGATGACGTTGTGCATCGCACCCACTCACCTTTACCGAGGCATGTGCAGCGTGATGTGTCCCCTGTCCCCGCAAAGGATGTGTGTGCACGTATGTGTTAGTTTTGATGCATAAGCATGTGTGTACCCATCGATACGATGCATACACCTGCGCATGTGTCAAAATTCTCCTACTACCCTAAGGAACTCCTAAAAATTATAATTAATGGGGAGGTTAGGGCACTCATATGAATGGTCCATCCGCTAGGGTCCCCGTGATGTACTCCTCGGGATGTGATCCGCGCGCCTCGTCCTCCTCGGTATCCTAAACCATCTCTCACTCAGTGGATCTCGTTTTCCACTCGCGATAAAAATTTACATAGGCTATGGTGAAATGAATTAGTCGTGGATTGTTTTGACCGACTTGTGAGTATATTAACCCGTCACGATGCTCCCCTAGGGCATGCTTTCTCCGTCGTGATCATTCTCTAACCTTCTTTATCCATTGTGATAATTATTTTATTATTAAAATAATTATTTTTATTAATTTTCACACCATGACTGGGCACTTCGTGCCATCCAGCGGTCCCTTCTTCATCGTACCGAGATAATTTAAGACCTTTTCTGTGTGCCTCTTCGTACCTTTTTCCTCTATTTTTCATCTATTTCTCCCCGTCATGATGAGTATTTACTAGTTTATTTTAAATAATTTATTTTTGACTCGTATTTCTTCTTGAGGGCGTATATTCGAGCCTTTTGATAGCTTGGCCTTCCCACTACCGCCTACGCGTGTATTTTTGGAAGATATTTGATCTTTTAAATTCTTCTGACCGATCAAAAACCCAAAAAATCAAAACTACAAAAATATTAGAAAATGGAAAATAGCAAAAGGGCTTAAAATTGATTAAAGTGATCCATCTATTGCACAAATGAAATTGCATATGCATTGCATGGCACTCATCCTGAATCTTGCTGACATTCTCCAAATCATTTTTAAACAATGACTCATGCATCACAAAATCTTTAATCACCTAAACAAGCTATGTTGCTTACTTAACATCTGCCTGGTGGTTGATTAACCGAGGCACCTAACTAATTGCCTGGTACTATTTTCATCATGCACATTACTTTTTCTGTTGTGACGGAGAGTGTCCTCCATATTCCTCCTGTATAATACACCTTGCTTGGGGGCATCATTATTCACCCTAGTCATTTACTCATGACATTCTTTGGGACTTCATCTAGATAACAAAATATTTCCAGTAACTATCTTCAACGCTTATTGTTGGTAAGTGTGTGTGATCAGGATTTATTTCCTTATCACGTGATTGGTTTTATTTCATATTGCATTCCGCATTCTGTGTATGTTTGATGGAGTTAGTTGTTTTGGCGAGAGGGGACGGTTGTTTGTATCTTGGCTTTTAATGTCATTTTACGCTTCCATTGCATGCTCACATTTTAATAAGGACCCATGAGGAGGATTCTAAGCATTATGATGATTAAAATATTGTTAGCAATTGATTTGCGGATAGCTCACAATCCCTTTTCTTCTAGTCTCTCATCTTCTCTAAACACTTTTCTCTCTATTTGTTATTTTTTCAATCATTGATCAAGTTTCTTTATCACCCCATCGACACTCGAGGGGGCATTCATCATCCTTCACCCTATTAATTTTTCTTCTACCCCTTCAAAAAAATTATACTTGCTTATGTTTGTCTACTTTCTTTGAAGTAACGTCACTTATGTCACCTCAAAGAGGGGAAAATGTAGACACCTGTAGTTTGCTCAATACACTATTATTTCTAATGGTGCACTAACGCTTCTTCCTTTTACAAATTGATGGCACACCACCAGTTAGGCCTATCTAACTCCCTTCCTACGACACCCTTTTGGTCGTTTTTCCTCTTATAAACCATTTAAATAAAGTGAGTTATAGCCTCATTCTAACTACATTAGCTTTTTATTATCTTCTAGCTCACTCTATTAGCTCCTAGAAGATCAATCCACTTGTTGGATTGATTTAAGCCTTTAGAACCCCTTCCATAACCACGATTACTCTCTAATAGAGATTAATTAGTCTAACCTAGGTTAATTACCCTCTAAACATAGTCAAATCACACTTTGACTTGCTAAAGTGCTTTTTGGACTTTAGCCTTTGTCCCACATGCACCCAAATCTCCCTTTTCTTCCAAAACTAAAAACTATAAATAGGCACATACCCCCTCCTCATTTCCTAAGAATCCTCTTTTCTTCCTAAAGCACAAGTTATAGAAGCAATTTGATTAGGCTTTAGTTTGTATTTCATCTTCTTTCATTTGAGCTAAAATCATTTAATCTTGTATTTCATAGCATTAAGATAGAGTAAAAGGGAAGATCCGATTTTGTATAGAAGTCATTAATGGGGATATCTCTTTCTCTTAACACATAAACCGAATGCTTAGATCCTCTTAGGTTCATTATTTCAAGCTTTCAAAGAATAGAGATTAACTTCATTTTTAAGTTTTCTCATGTTTACTTCAAATTAATGTATGCAAAGAAGGAAACCTTGCTCATTTCTTTTCACATGGTCCATTGATCAGATTGTTAAAAGCCTTTGGGTTTCTTTACTGTATTCTTACCCTCAAATCCTTGGCTTTTACAGCTTTTCATTGAACACGCGTAGGGTCTCCAGAAATCCATTTATAAGCCTTCATTGGTTCTAGTCCAAAATTCTGTATCATCTTTTTTCCATTCTCCTCATAATATTGGTAAATAGAATTCCAAGGATCTTAGAAGCCAACAATTTATCCTCAAGCCAAAATTCCTGCTAGAAATTGATTATGATACCTTCCCAATAATCCATTTAATACCCTGCCCCAAGATATCTTTATAATCCAGAAATGATTTCCAAGCAGTAGAAAGATCCCATAGGAAGGTCCTCATATAGGAAAAAAGTTTCTAGTCTGCTTATATTCCTCATATATTTCCTTTTAGAATAAATAAACCACATGCATTATTTTTTTCATGATCCTCCACTTAAAATTGATTTCTGCTGAATAAGAGCCTCGTTCATTAATTTAATATTTTTAATACCTAGACCCCCACAATTTTTTGGTTTGATTACTTTATTCCAAGCAACTAAAGGATATTTAAAATGATCCTTCACACTACTAAAGAAACCTGCTTTTTAACTCCTTTCTAAATAAGTAATGATTTTGGCTAGGAGCTTGAAAAGGGACATGACATAAATTGGGATTCCTTGCAAAGAGCTTTGGAGAAGATGAATCTTACCTACTTGAGATAACAAAGAACCCTTCCATGTAGTTAGTTTAATGTTCACTCTTTCAATGAGTGAATTCCAAATGGATATGTCTAGTTTTTAAGGATGAGGGGAATCCCAAGATAAGAATCTAGAAAGGTTTTGATTTTCATCCCTCAATGCGAGCTAGTCTAATATGGAATTGTTCCTCCACATTTATAAAAAACAATTCTCTTGTGGAAATTAACCAACTATTCGGAGGCCATTTCATAAACCTACAACACTTTTTAAAAAAACCGGTGTCCTCTTGAATGACCACTTTTCCCAATAAGAAGTTATCATCAACAAATTGGTTAAGGATTACTAGGAGGAAGACCATTTGAAATATGAATCCCTTGAATATGGAGTTGAGAGATGGCTTGATTACATAACCTAATGAGAGTTTCCACCATGATAATATAAAGAAAAGGATATATGAGATCTCCTATTTTAGACATCTCAGATTTGCGGAAAAAACCTTCATATTTTCCATTGATAATAACAAAGAAACTAGATTGAGATACATGTCATGATCAAATTGACAAAGTGAGCATTGAATCCCAAATTGACCATAATAGCCCGAGAGAAGGACCAATAGACTCTATGATATGCTTTATGCATATCCAGTTTAACCAACATGTTTGATCTACCAGAAGAATCAACTAAATGAATAGCCTCTTGGATCACAATAATATTATCAAGAATCTATCTTCTCAAAACAAAGCCCCTTGATTAGGAGAGATAAAGTTTGAGATAACTTTTCAAATCCTTAAAGAAAGAATTTTAGTGATCAACTTATAGCTAGTGTTGCAAAAAATGATGAGCCTAAATTCCTTGAGGTCCCTAGCCATAATAAATTTAGGAAGAAGAACAAGAAAAGTGTTATTAACCTGCTTGAGAAGATGACTAGATATGAAGTAATCCTACACCTCCTGGAACAAAACATTGTTTGATAATTTCCCAGAAACATTGAAAGAAGAAATTGGGAAAGCCATCCAGACCTAGGGATTTATCTGGCTCCATATCAAAACAACAAATTTAATCTCTTACTCTCCACGTACAAGAGAGAGTTGTATTCACGTGGGGTTCATTAGCTAGGCAATATCCTAGCACGTGGGTTCATATTGAGGTAATTAAAATTAATAAAAATAATGTCAATATACCAGTAGACATGAGGGGGTGAAAGGGTATAATTTATTAATGTTTTGAATCCAGTATTGGGGTAGGTTAGATAGGTGTGCTAAAGGAAATGGAGGTTTAATTTTAATATAAAACTAAAAAATTTGAACCCTATTTTTTATAAGTAAATACTTAAAATTAGAAAAGGAGTGTGCTCATAAATTAAATTATAATATCTTTTTTAATAAAGAAATCTCAATTAAGAGAATCTTAACCAAGAAATAATAATATGGTAGAAAACTAGGATTGAGTATGCTTTCAACACAAGTGATATTATTTCACCATCTTAATTATTTGAAGAACTATTGATAAATGATTAAAGCTTAACATATATAAGGTGATTTGTAATAGGTATTCAATGGCTTCAAACTATCTTTTAGAGACGAAATACATATTAAAAATTTGAGTGAGAAATATAATATATTTTTGTCTAATATATTAGGGTAGAAATAAAAAGGGTAAATAAAATTTTAATTGAAAAATGGGTAAAAGTTAAGGTACATGGATAAAATAGAGGGTATTTTCATTCTACTAATATAACGAGGAGGGAGTATTATCAATTGAATAATTAGAGGTAGAAACTAGAGTTAAGGGTGTTATTTAATACCCTTCGAACACATGTGTTATACCATACTTTTACTAAGTGAACTCCTCGTGGTTGTATTATCCTGATATGTAATGACCCTTTAGAACAAAGCTAGAGATTTTCCCAAATGTCCACTGAGGCGAACTTGAAGAAACAAATCCTTGAAACACGGAAAATTTTAAGGGTCCCTAAAAACCCTTAGAAAATATTTGGCGAATATGTGAAAATTATATTTGCACAAATTGTGAATATCAAGACATCACGACACCATTATTAAATGATATCCGACAATGATAGCATACTTTTATCTTAGCACTCGACAACATATAGTATATTTTTGAAGGTGCATAATTAGCATAAAAACTCTACCAAAATGACAACATTTTTATTCTAATTGGTAGACATCATAACTAGGCTGTATTCTGCAGTAGCATAAAAAATGCCACTGATCTCTGACATTTTAGTATGTTACCATTTATGTTTCGGTAACTGGATTAACTTGATCTTTTTTATTCTACTAGCTAAAAACATAAAAATGTTATTCGTAATACAATATCTTGTCGATTGGTAGCATTTTAGTATGTTGCATGTCGGTTGGTAGCATAAAATACACTACACGACTGATTATATTTAGTAAAATTTTGTGAAGCTCTATTTCGCGGGAATGGCGAATCAACCCCTAAAATTAACTTGTACCCAATTTTTTTTGGTGAATTGGTCCTAACTTGTACCCTAAAAAATTGTCAATTTCAAATTTCAAAACCTAGAATATTCGTGAATCAACAAATATTCACCACTAAAAATTTTCCCTGCCTTGAAATAGTTTATCATTGTCTCATTAATCTCATCTTTATTCGAGGTAATTTCCCCATTGGATTTTCTAATTTATTGGATTCTAAGATGATTTTTCTAGTAGTGGCTAGAAATGAAAAAATCCAGTGTTCATGTCCCCCTCTTTCAACCAATTTAATCTTGGATTGTTTCTTCTAGTAAAATTCTTCCTTGGCCAAAGGATTATGATATTCAGCAAGAAGAGTCTACTCTATTCTTTAAGATCCAGATTAATACCATCTTCCTCCATCATTTCTTCTAATGTTCTTAGATCTTCCTCTATTTTAATTTTTTGCTAGAAAATGTTACCAAATGTCTCCTTATTCCAAACTTTCAACTTATTTTTAACATGCTTCATTTTGTAAGTTTATTTGTACATAGGAACACCATGCACATGTACCTTCCACCAATCCTAAATCCTATTGTAAATTTCCAGGTGAGTCAGCCACATCTTTTCAAACTGAAACAATTTTTCTTTTCTTGGTATTCCTTCTCGGATTTGAATAAAATTGGATTATGGTCTAACCCCAGTCTCGGGTTGCAGGATGTGAGTGAATAGGCGATTAATCACACACCAATGGCTGATCACAAATTTGTCCAGTCTTCTTTGGATAAGGTCTTTCCTAATTCTTCTGTTAGCCCACATGTGCTTTGAACCTCCAAGCTCCAAATCAAAAATCTCATTCCTCAGGGTTTGCCCGGAAAATCTTGAGATCCTCCATACTATCATAATAAATTATACTTCCACCTTTCTTGTCCATAGGAGAGAGAGGTGTGTTGAAATATCCTCAAATAATCCAATCAAGATCCTTAAATAAAATTCTAAACTTTGAGAGTTCATCCCATAAACTCCTTCTACCTCCCACCGAGTTTAATGCATATATATTTGACACAATCCAATTATTTTTAGAGTCTATCTCCATGAAATAGATAGCCACATGATGAGGAGAGGACATAAAAAGTTCCCCCTTAACCATTTCAAGATTACAAAGGCAAGAAATTCCTCCCAAGGATCTTAAAAAATTAGACCCTTCCTAGCAGCATTCTTTCAACACAACCCTACTCACTTCCTTAAATCTATTTATACTCATCTTGGTTTCTTGAATCAGTAAAATATCCAGATTATGTTTACTCCTTAATTCCTTCACTATCATATGCTTATCAAGGTTATTTCACCCTCTAACATTCCATGATAAAATGATCATTTAAACCTATGAAGGTTGGTCATGGCCTCCCTCAGATATTTTTAAGTACATTTTTCCATTTCCACGTCATGTATCTTTCCCTCTTTTCCTTATTCATCAGTCCTCCTTTAAGAAAGGATTCCTTACCAACATATACCATGGTGTTGCTCCTTATTTTTGGTTTAGCCTTGTTTACTAGAGTTATAGGAGAGGCCATCATTTCCTGAGTGTCAGGAACCACCTCTTATAGCAGTGCTTCAAAAGCATTAAATGTTACAACCACATCATCCTGTCTTTTCCCAAAAGAGCTTTGGACAATGGATGAAACCTCCTCAAGAGAAGGACCTTGTGTAACCTTCTCAACATAGTTCCCAAACAGTCCAGAGGTGACCTTCCTTTCTACTTTTTCCCCAATAGGAGATGAAATGTCCTCCTTTTACATATTTCCTTCCATTCCACTCTTGATTTTGAATATGAATTTGAGCCCTCTTTAGGTTTCTGAGACCCTTGGTGAGTGGGTAACCTCCTTAATGGTATCATCCTCGCTAGTTTTTACATGACTAGTAGCTTTTCCATTCTTCCCAACTTGTCACCACTCTTGATTGTATTTGTTTTGAGTATGGGGATGAGGTTTAGAAACCATTTCCTGTTTCTTCTTTGAGAGAGGACATTCCCTGAAGTAATGCCCCATAGTTTGCATTTGTTACAAATAAACTATGATGGTTCATATTCAAACCGTTGTGTCCAATTTCCAAACTTGGACAAAATATTTATATTTCCTTCAAGGGTAACCCCTTGTTTCATATTGACAGAATCTTGCATGAGTTAGCATGGTTATAGCTTTAGTCATAGGATCAATCGCAGATAATTGAGCCCAAGATTTTGCTATCCCCAAAATGACTTCGGGCTCCTAGAATTCTAGTGGTAACCCAGGAAACCTAACCTCGATAGGGGAACTCAGAGACAAGTTTTTCAAAAGGGCTAAACACTTGCTCCCATTTCTGAATAAACACATGGGATTTTCCTATGAACCATGGGCCTTCAAAAGGGTTTTCATCACCATTTATTTTCTAGGTAAAGTGACAAAAAAAATACCCATTAGCATAGGAAGTTACCTTGATAGCTCCATTGGTCGCCTACCTTCTCTTAGCCTAGTTGTGGAATAGATCAATGTTGGGTGGATCCCCAGACATTTTGCAAACAACATGTTCTCCATCGAAGCCTTTGCTCTATCAAGCATTTTTTCCGAAACTCGGAGTGAAATATTTCCTTTACTTGACAAGATCCAGACCTTCCAAAGCTTCCTTATCCAACTTTATCCCAACAAGCCTTTTAGCCCACGTGAGGCCTCTAGAGGGCCCCATCGTAGCATCCTATCCTGATGGTATCACATTTTGGATCGTTTGAATCATGTTTCCCATCCACATCTACAAAATCTCTACAGATTTTTCTACGAAAATTCCATCCATCCCACAAATTCAAATTTAGTCAACTATCCTTCCACAAATGTACAGTGGATTACATTTCCACTATTTCTCACCAAAAATATTTATTATAAAACACCATTGTACTTTCTAGAGGAAAAATAACTACACTTGATATTGCTTTGAATCATGTGGTAGTTCAAAATACCAAATCATGAAAAATAGGTTCCAAGAACTATATAACTATGTTCCTTTCTTTTTAATTTTATGAGCTATGTACCAATACGCCACTTCTGCAACAACCATTCCTAGTAAGAAAAAACACAAAACAATTACATGCAAGGGTGGATGGACAACATGCAAAAAGAATAACCATCCATACCTGCTATTGGTTAAACTTATATATACCTATTTATATAGGAATGTGGCAGAGTGCAATATGTTAACATTTTTTCCTTTCCTAAGTTGGACAAAGTTTGAAAGATAAGACAATTTGGGATGCGGAGGATGACATAAATATCGAAGTAGGACATCCTCCCGAGCTATAGACACACCTTCAACGTAATTAGTTATGAACATATTTGCAGCATTGAATTTATCATTGTGGTCTGTCATCAGTTTGAAATGTTTTATTTGAAATTCCCACACAACTAATCAATATGAAGCTTTATTGGTTTGCGCTTCAAATATATACTAAAAATATTTTGTTCATGGTTGATTTTTTTTCAAGAGAGTGAATATATTTATTTTTCCTATGTGTTATAAAATTGATGTTACAGGGACATGTAGTTCGCATAAGTCTGCATGTGTTGTATTTTCCATTGTATAGACGTATCGGCAATTTATTGGAGAAAAATCGATACATGATGCAAAAAATATCACACAATCTCAGAAGACCATTTCAATAGGTTTATAATGTCATCCATAGAATGCTCATTAATTTAGGATTTATTTTATTGTGCATTAATAAATGATTATTCATTTCAAGGTTTTTTTGGGTTAATGTTTTGGAATATTTGTGGCACATCACTGAGATCCTGCTCATATAAATTCTTAGTGAGAAAATTCAAAATAGACATCGGTGTTTTAGTTTCAGATTTCTTTGACACCTTTTGATACCGATCTTGATATTGTTGATTACATTATGGACATTATTATGGTTTTGATTTAGTATGATGTTAGATGTCGGACCATAGATTATTGTTGATCTTGATTTACTTATGATCTATGATGATTATTAGAGACACTTCATATGTGGATGATGATATACTATTTGACATGGATATATTATGAATGTTGTTCGAACATATGATTTTTAGATATTATGAATAGACCTAGAAAATGGACATTATATGATGATGATATAGTTGTTGATATAAATTGTAAGTGATATTGTTGATTGCCTTGATGTTGTTGTGATTCATATGTATAAATGATTTTGTGATTATAGTTATATCATGTTGGATGTTCTGATATGGCCACGAGTCCGAAGGAGGTATTTTTGTTTTGCGCAAGGTTAAACTATCACAACAAACATCGGGGGATTGGAGACCAACCACATTGGAATTCTAGATGAATTCAACAAGGTCACCATGACAACTATATTTTTGTGTGTTGTATTTTGTTAGGGATTCCCATGGGGGGATTACCTTTGAATGTGACCAAGGGGTTATGTGTATTTTATTAATGTGGTTCCTTTTTATTATTGTTTGCATGTGTTTATTTTGTGATGTATTTACCCCTTTCATTATTCTTTTAATTGTGGAGAATTAATGTGAGTAATCATATTGTTAAAATAAATAAATTAATCAAATTTGGGATATAAGAAAGTAATTATAGAAGTTGTTGGCTCTTGTATTAAATGTGGTAAGTGATGTGTAAGTATGTGTAAGAGTTGTGTAAGTCATATTTTGGAGTATGAAACACTCCACCTTTTTGGAAATTCGAATTTGTCCTTGGAGGCTGATTTTGGAGGCTTGTGGGACAAGTAAAACTTGTCTCATACCTCTTAATTTTATTTACCAACCATATATGGTTGGAGGGTTGAATTTAGACCTTCTTTATGCATTTTGATATGACTAATTGTAAGTTTTAATTGCACTCTTCTTACATTTTATTAAATTCAGTCCTTTATGGTGTGGGCGTTTTGGAGTGTGTAAGTTTATTGTCTTATTATTCACCCACCTCTTTATGTGTGCATTGGAGAATGAATTTGACTTTTGTGTTGGAGTTGAGGATGTGTGATGTGGCATCCTATATGGATCCACCTCATCCTCTTCTCTTCCCTCTTCTATAAAATTATAACTCATTGCTTTGTTTTGGGTTGTCAACATTTTGCATACTTCCTTTTGGGTGAATTTTTGTTGTGTGGAACTCTTGCTTTTGGAAGGAGTTTAGAGACCCTTGCATGCTTGTTGGTTGTTGATTTTGGACTATATTTTGGCATTGGAAAGCTTGTTATTTTGGAACTCAAACAACTCCATCATGGAGAGGTAAGAGCTTGGCTCTTGAAATAATCCTTTTATTTATGAATGTACATGTTATTGTGTGAATGTTTTAGCATGTTTGTGGGTTATTGGGTAAACTACCTAGGAATGGTGTAGGAGAAGACTATGGGGTACTCTTGAGGGAAGCATAAGTGTTTTGGGGAGGTATAAGTGTGGAGGGAGTTGGGATTGGGTTCTACCTTGTAAAAAGAAATAGCTTGCATTTCTTAAGAGGTTGGGGAGGCATAAGGAAATGTGAGGAATAAGGGGTACTTGGGGGAGGCATAAGGGCATGGCAGGGTTTGAAATGATATATATATATATATATATATATATATATATATATATATATATATATATTGGTGGGTTGTTCTCAGGTGGTGATACCCATTTCCCTTTGGGAGGCATAAGTAGCATCCCCATAGTTTCTTTCTCCTTTGGCTTGCTTGATTGAAGCCTTAGTATTGCTTTTCATGTGTTAATGTAGTTGTAAAACTACATTTTGTTTTGGACTGTGTTTATTGTGATTATGTTGCTTGTATGTTTTGTGGAATCCTATTGTTGCCATGAGTTGGATCACACCTTTTATTACATTGTGGTTGGGGCTTGGGGGCTAATGAAGAAGGATGGATTCTACTTTTCATTGGATGTATTAGTTGGGTGGAGATCGTTGTCTTTCCCCTACCTTTGTTGTGATCAAAATTGGAAGAATGAGAAGAATGCATGTTGATGTTCTAGACTCGAGAAAAGATAGTGTGACAGTCCCTTGTGAAATGAAATCTCCTTGTAACCTTTCCCACCTTGAAGTGGATGATCTATATTTTATTTTTAATGGAAGGATACTTTGTATTGAGTTATGAAAGTTGTAAATTCGAAATGTGAAAGATATATATACTCTGTTCTGTTCATTTGAAAGAAAGAAATTGAAATCTATTATTTGCATTCAAGAAATTGAAGAATGTAAAGTTATATATTTGAAATCAATAAAATATTGCACTACCTTTATCAATTTACATTTTTGTATTGAAATTGATCATCAAATTGTGATTTGAAATCTCTATTTGGAAAATTGAAATGAGGAATACGTATGAAGGAAATATATGTAACTCTGTTCTTTTGAAATATGTTAAAATTGGAAATCAGACTTTGTATTTTGGCTCTTAAATGGTTTGATTAAATCACTTAAATGTATTAGACTGGAATGGAAATGAATCTCCATACTTGGAAGGTGAAAAATGATAAATAAATCCTTTAGAAATTGATCTTTGTTTTGTATTTCATCCTAGCAATTAATTTATCTAAAATGAACAAGTTTGAACCTGTAATTCAAGAAATAAAAATGAAACATTAAAATTGAACATGATATGATGTAAATGAATTCAATTTGGGCTAAAACACTTAAGGAAATATTTCAAAAACTTAGCAAAATCGGGGCTCAAACCGTTTTGTAGTCATTTTCTATCAATAAACGGAAATGTTCAAATTATAAATCATTTAGAAAAATTGAACCTTGAATCCTTCCTTAAATCCACTTAGGAACAATCCTCCATGTCTATTTGACATGTTGGGAGAGGAGGGAGACCAAATTGAATAGATCTAACAAGTTAAAATTTACCAATTCGCACTGTATAAGCCTTGAGGCCGTTTTCTTAAAATTGACCCCTTAAACTTTATCAAAACTAAAAATTAATGAGCTCAGTACAAAGAGGACATCGAGAGATTTCTAGAAAGTCCTCGTTTTCCCCAATCCAAGCTCTTTATCAAAATTTATGGCCTTCTGAAGTTTTCTTCACTTGGGGTTAAAATTTTGGGAAAATTTTCCTTCAAGCGGCCCGTGGCCCAAATTTTTCCCTTAAGAACTTAGGAAAAAAGTTTGGGAATATTTTTAAAAAAATCTCCGCCACCCACATTATGTAATCGTAGAGACTGTACGCACGTAGCACCATAAGGTGCCGGTGGGATGGATATCCTTTTTAACTTAGCGCTTTCGAAAAAATTTTGGGAAAATTTTCCAAGTTTTCCCTGGCACTAGCCCGCTATCTATGACCAATCGGGAGGCCACTTGGCGTCATGAGGCATCAAGTAGAGGAACAAGTTCCTTTTTGACCTTCGTGTCTCAAAAATCTTTGGAAAATTTTCCAAGTTTTCTTCTTGTCTGCCACGTGGCATCGCGAGGAGTGCCGGTGAGGCGCGGGTCTCTATACCCTCTTAGCCCTTCGGGGTGTTAAGTCATTATTCTCCTCACCACCCCGCCTTCCCGCTTTGCTAGGAGATACCACGTTTCCCTTTACTGAGACTCACGGGAGTGTGGGCACAAAGATGACTTTTCACCCCACACTGGAAATTTTGCAAATGTCTCCCGTCGCCCCACCTTTCCTCGTTTTTCCCTGCGCTACCTTAGGGAATGCCACGTGTCCTTTGCGGACCGCGGGAGCGCGGGTGCAAATGTGATTTTTTCCTGCAAGGTAAAAAAAAAATTTCCCAAAGTCTCCCATGGCCCATGAGCCACCCTTTGGGCAAATTTTCACCCACAGGCCTCGCGAGGCTTGCCCTTGGGCAAAATGTTCACCCCAAGGCCCCTTGACCCATAATTTGAAAAATATGAGTTAGGAGGACTTCTTTATATAAATGGAAAGGTGGGAAATTTCCTATCAATGGGAGTGATTTAGATAAATTTTGAATGCGTTCGGTATAGGAAAAATCAAGTTGAAACTTTAATCTTGTTGGAGAGTGGGTGCAGTGAGGAATTTTTCCCTCTGAACCTAATTAAAACTTCTAACCCTAGATTTTGGACCTTGTGACCTCTAATAATTATTAATAAAATAAAATTATACTCTAGTAGATTATAATTGTTTCGGAACCTATTAGTGATAGTTGTTGTCTTGTAACATGGTTGTAGATTCTTTTAATAAAAAAATTATTCCATAATTTTCCTAACTAATCCTAGGTTGTTCTTGGGTATCAAGTGGGTTGTTTTAACGGGCGTTATAGGTTTTACTTTCGTTGTAAATATTTTTACTATAAAGTCATAAAGGATAATAATTTTTTGTTGTAGTGGTAGGACTAGTGGGAAGACATGGAGGGTGAATTGGTTAAAATATTGTCTTAGGGTGGCCCTGCATAGCTAAATTTGAATAAATTGAAACATTTTCAAGGAATTTTTCACACCACATAGGGATCACTTCTACATTAAACATATTCTACCAAGTTAAAAAGAATGTGATTTGGGGATTATTGCGATTGCATAGAACCAATTTCATAAATACGATTTAATTTTTCATTGGTTTTAAGATTTGATGAAGATTCATTTTTCTACTACCGTGATTCAATTATTTTCCATTTCTCCACGATTCTCTTCATTGTGAATTCAAAGAAGTCTTGGAATATCGTAGGGAGTTAATAAAATTTAAATACTAGCAATTGTACATGAAATGTACGATGGAAACGCCGAAGGGGATGTATCAAATAAGTGAAAATGGATGGGCTGGAATAATGGAAGAGAAAGAGGGTCGATAAAGAAGGGGTAGAGGGATGGTAAGTTTAAGGACATGGAAAGTGTTGCGGAGGACCGATGCCAAACATTTTTGGCCTACAACCACATGCCATTCTTTGTCAATTGTTAGAAGGAGAAAAGGGTTGCAATGTTCAAGATATCAAGGCAACGTATTTTAGAGATATCTTAGAAGGTAAGGAGTGGTCACTCAATACTACTAATGTCAATAGTTGTTTGTAATTTCAGTCCTTGTGTTTTTAGGGTAGATAGAACACACATAAGTGTAAAGGGAATTTACTTGCGCATATCACGAGACACTTTAGAGATATGGATATGTGTAATAGAGTTGACATCCAAGGGTAGCGATTCCATGCAAATTTGTGATTAGGGAATCTCTCTAGCTATGAGGGTAATGGGAAAGGCTTCCCTCGTCAACAGTCTTGATAGAGTTTTCCATCAATAACCATTGAGATAAAATGGTATTTGTTATTTTACCGTGATCCACATTATCTTCTCCATCTCTCTTGTACTTTTCATGAGAGTCCATTTTTTTCTTAAAGGGGTCAAAATAAAAAATGGGGAAAATCCAATAGGTTATGGGTATGAAACCCAATCTCGTGAATACAACATACGATGTTCCTTGTTTGTGGCTTGTGAAGAAATGGCTCCTATTTCCTTCATGCATATGTTCTATCTATACTTTGATTGGAAATGAGGACAAATGTTCTCAACATGTGTCAAGGGTTATCCAGTGGTGACATCACAACCAATGACATAAAAAAGGTCTTGCTTTTATTTTATTTTAAGTTTTTGGCATCAAGTTTATCGATTTGGAGTTCAATTTGTTAGATAAGAAGAACACATGATTGTAATGTTGGAAATAAAAAGGTGGGAGTAAAATACATGCATGTCGTACACCTACACCACATCTTAGAGTGTCCCTACCCAGAAAATATTTGCTACGTGTGGTCCACTTTATCATCTCAATTTTATTTGTATTGTTTTCAAGAGTGTAATATGAGCTTGAAGGTGCCTGTTGAAAATTTTTGCACTTTTGCAAAAATGGGTAACTCGAAACGCGTCGTTCTGAATGAAAATTCTTGGGTGAAGTATACCTAAGCTAAGGAGGTTTTATGTTATTTATTTACATTGAATTAGTTACAATATTAAATGAAATCTGCAATTATGTGTCTTGTCACAAAAGCAGAACAAATCACATATTCTGCAATTCCATGCCATCTTCAATTGAAAATAACACAAAGCCCCTAGAAGGACAAGCTCATGTTGTCTTGATGAAACGAAAAATTACGAGTAGGTGAAATCTTGAGTCTTGAAGCAACAAATAGAAATACAGATATCATAAAATCGGAGTTCATTCTTGAATGTTACTGAAGTTCTCATCAATGTTCTTTCCTTTATGATTAAGACATTCAATTATGTTACTGAGTTATTTAGTTCATTATATAATCCATACTGAGGAGAAGCTAGAATGTAGAAAGAAATATACAAATCATTTACGAAATTCAATGTTTTATTCATAAGGAATATTGAAATGTTTCCCACACAAGTCGTGGGATGTAACTGGAAAGTAAAGTACAACTACTAAAATAAAAGGTACACATGCATGAAAGAAAAAGAAAAGGAGTATGAGTGAACCCATACATATACATCGTTTTCAGCCTTCTTCTTCATCTCCGTTGTAGAAGCCATTGTACCTAAAAAGAAGAAAAGAATAAACTATCAGCTATGAGCTCAGGGATCAAGTCATATTCCTACACTATCCTACTTCATGCATATGAATCTCTAATAACAGGAGATGTAGTTTACTTGAATAACAAACTGCATACATGCTTTATTCACTCAAAAGGAATGAAGAAAGAGAAGAGAAAAGAAGAAAAACATGGACATAAGAGAGGCCAAAAAGCCTAATTATTTTCTAACTGTTTTCCTAAGTGTGCAGGTATAGGTTGTAGCCAATGAAAAATAGACAAGTCATAAGTGCATGCAATAAAAGGAAGAATGTAACTCAAAGTTTCAATAACTGTTCTGAAATGGAAGAAGTTATAGTTTATAAGAGAGACTGGAAATAGAAGCACATGTTTCAATTGCAATAGAAGAAAGAAGCTAGAATTTGAAAGTTGATGTTTGGTTAAGGAAGAAAGGTTTACTATTGAAACAGAACAGAAGACAAGATTCTGTGAAAATTTGACAGGGCTTCACCATGTAAAATGGACATTTACAACTTTCCATCATGCTGCTTTTAACTACTACATGCTTTAAAAGAGTTATTTGAATCAAATAAGTGATACAGAGAAGTAGTAAAGCATGCTATGATCAAGATAACACAACTATGATGTCTCATTTTATTTACCAATCCAACTTCAAACATGAAGTGTCATAATTCTATATTTTGAAATTAGAAGATACAACTACTATGCTGGAAATGGATGGAAGATAGAATTCTGGAAAAAAATTCCAGGGCTTCACATGAAAAATCAACATTTTAAATTTTTCAGAATGCCAGAAATGTTACTATAAAGGAAATAAAGCCTCTATCTAAAAGAAACAAGCTTCAGAGATCAAATTGAATGCAGGATTTACAGCTACAAAGATAAAAGTTATCTACAGTTTCAAAAAACAGATGAACTATTTACAATTTCTAGAAGGCCACTTGCAAGGTACAAAATATCAGAGAATATACTTGATCACAACTGATAAATCTAATTCAGTTTCAGTTACAGAATCAACCTTAGAGTCAGAAATACAAATGTAGCTATAGGTGAAGCTCAAGGTACAGTTTGGAAGCATGAAGCACTAGAAATTAGGTTACAGCAATAGAAATGATATATGCAATACAAATAACAATTCAAGAAAGCATACTATGAAGCTTCATGAATTACAATTGAACAAATGATACGCATGCAAGTGTCTAATTGATCATTTTCAAGCTACAGGCTAAGTATGCATAACTAAAGCTCAAAGGCTCTCCACAAATGAACACCATGAGTAGTTCCAGCACATTGGAGGATCCTGATAGCTCAAACGTCAAAACAACTCATTTCACGACAAAGGGATTCTTCTGACTGAGAAAGGAATTCAACAACATAGGTTACAGTTGGGAAATCAAATAAACCAAGGCTTCAGGGTTCATTAATGATGGTCTCCCTTTCTATGCAAACCAAAATTCTCAAATAGACAGGGACAAATTTGCAAATACCCACAAGTCAAAGTGCTAGATCTAGAACATTGATTCAATGGTAAAAGAGCAAGCTAAGTATTGATCAAATAGCAACAGATGATTATTTTACATAGCAGAATAAAGCTTCACAAACTCAAAATGGTGGCTTTCGGATCTTCACATACGGACATAGTTTTTGAAGAAAAGTTCGAACTCAAAACAATACAACCAAAATCAATCAAATCTTGCATCATTGGACAAAGTTGAAACTCAATGATTAAAATACTAGTCATTAATAACTGAAAAGAACTCACCGTAGATAATTGAATGGTCAAAAATTTTGAGCAACCGGATGATGAAGCTAAGAGGTCCACATGCCCACAAGAAGTTTCGAACTCGGGAGTCAATCAGAGCAATAAATCACAGAACCCACAAATATTTCAAGAGTTCAGTGATATATTTAAAGAAGAAAAGAAAACAAGAAGTGTACGCATACAAGAGAAAATTATCTCACCTATAACAACTATGGCAGCCAATAGAGGTGAAGGGATCCCAAAACACATAGAAGAATCAAGCTTCAAAACTCTCCATGGAGGCCATTGCAAAAAACAAATCTACAGAGCTTGAGAGAAAGGAAAACCCATGAAGACCAAGAAATATAGCGGTGCTCAAGCCTTTTGACCACAAAGTCTCACAAAGCAAACTCAGATCTCAAGGGCTTTGCCACCAAGACCAAACAAAATAGGCCGAGCTCAAGATACAACCATGGCGGAAAGTAAACCTCACAGAGTTCCGAGAACTCAGAAATTTAGATTACAGGAAAAGCTCGAGAATGACCAAGGCATGACCACCACACAGAAACCATAAAACCAGATAAAGCTCTCATCACCATGTCAGTGTCTAACGAAATGACACAGAGAATAAAATGCTTAAAGTCGAGCTTGAATGCTCATAATAATGGCATCGAAGAAAATTTTTTCCAGGGCTCCACCCATAGAGTAAAAATCCAAATGAAGTGATCATTATGGGCTCGAGTTACCTTAATGCATGCAAACTCGAGAGACGAGTCAATATGACTCAACCATGGTTCAAGATCGATGGCTTTAGATAAGGACTCAAATCAAAGGTTAATAATCATGCTCAGGGATCAAGGCGAGTAATCACAGTTAGGTTTCCACCGACTACCTTAAATGCCAAGGTCAGAAACCCTAACCGAGGGTAAGAGATCAACGGCTCCAATTCAAAAGGACACCAAATCAACGACCAGAAATTAATCTCCACTTTTCAAATGCAAACCATGGTTTGAGTTTTCAAAAGATGCATTTAATGTCCAGTCAGAAACCCTAACCGTGAGTCCAAGGATCGACAACATAAAAAATAGAGGTACAGAGATCAAGGGCTCAAGATGATCAACGAATATCAAAGCAAACCCAGTTTGAGTTACATATACCACCGACCAAGTTACCAAGGGGTGAGTCAGCGGAAAAGGGGACACCCCGTCACCAATCGAATAAAATCATTATAAATGACTTTCAAAAGTCCAACCATAGTGTATGCCTTCAATTCAAAATGCCAACCAAATTATACCCAATGATCACTAAAAAGGTGAATTTCTAAATTATATATCATTTAGACATACAAAGCCGACAAGAAAAACATGATCGTGTATGTCCAAAAGGTGGCAGACTATATCAAATAACCAAGGTGGTTGAATGTATATGGTGACTATTATAAGTGACCTTGTGTTATTTTAAAACCATAGTATATGCTAAGTCCACAAGAGTGGCCAAACCCAATGAAGACAAGAGTTCACAACCACAAGTGGCCCCCACTGATGGTGATAGATTGTACATGAATTGGAATGCATTTTTCATGTGATCACAAAGAATAGAGTAGAGGTCAACATCAGATGCAAGAAACCTTTTGAAGGCTTATTACCTTATTTTTCTAGAAAATAAGAGTTGATTATGATTACACATGTGCTCCTAGTGGTCCCCACAGTGGATGAATTATTTTTACAAATATTGCAAGTATTGTAATTATTTTCTCACAAACAGGGAGTTGTATTTTTTTGCATGCCTTCACAATGAACAGAATAGAGAAGAAGACAGAGTTGCATGTTCATGGAGAGAGACTTTCCTAGCAAGCAATCTTATTTTTAGCAAATTATTCACCCTTCTTTTCTTAAAAATAGAACAATCAACTTCAGTTTGACTGTAATGTAAGTAAGGCTAATAATGCCTATTTGTAATTGCATGCTCTATTTTTTCCTTTATCTATTATTAAATAAAGGATAAAAATAGGATGCATGGGCGAGTACAAGCCTTAGGCTATTTTTAGGAAGGGTAGTGAATTAATTTTGGCTATATATTGTGTGCCTTTGCAAAGCACAAAGGAGAAAGTTCTGGAGGAATTTTGGATATATGAGTACTGAAGAAAATTTTGCCAGTTTTTCCCTCTGAGTGTGAAGTATTTTCTACCTTTCCAAGTTATTTTACAGTCTTGTGTATGTTTCTATTAGTCTTGTGAATGCAAATTCCCTGATCAATCACCTTACCCTGCTACAAATTCAGTCTTTTCTGCTTAATTTTAATGTGCATGTTAACTTATTAGTATTGTTGTGATTCTCCCTCAGTACTAATCAAGTGTTTTTCCCTTAGATATCTCTAGAAAACTATTGGCTCGTGCATAAAAAATTCTTCCCATATCAGTTGTGCATATACTCAGTCAAAGCCCTCATACAAATTTGGTGTATCACCTTAAGTTTTAATTATTTTTCAGTCATCTTTTACTCTCAAACTCCCAAAAATCAGTTTAGGATACACCAATAAGGAACCGGCCTTGATACCGGAGACTCACCTCAAAATAGGTATACCCACAGACCTAAGGTGTTTCCATTGTATCTACGAAAGAGAGAGATCAATTGTGTAAGCTTAGAAAACCTACCTAAGCATCTCTCTATAGGGTGCACTTTCTAGAGATAACAGTGCCAAAATTTAAAAATAAAATAAAAATCTAATAGGTTCAAGGTTCAAAACCCAACCACATTGCTTGCTTCTTGTAGCACTTTGTAGTACCCATTCTCAATTTTAAGCTTGACCAGTTGTAGGGAAACATGGGATGCACAAATAATCTCAATGATTGAGCCCCTCCAATGGTTGGTCACATGAGCGACAAATATATTTTATCTACCGAACTATTTTTGTTGTCTTTTTTATGACGTTAAGGTTATCGATTGAACGATGTTTAATTTAGTAGATAAGACAAACATGAATGGAAAGATGGAAATAAAAAGGTGCAAACTAAATACTTGATTTTCCTGCACTTATTCCACAAACCAATTTGTTTCTGCCCAAAAAATATTTGTTATATGTGCTCCACTTTATCATTTTGATCTAGCTCACACTATTCATTTAAATGTAATTTGCACTTAAAAGGGCCAAAATAAGAAAATGGGGAAAATACAATTGGTCCCAGGTTCAAAAATCAAATGTTCTACTATGTCACCTAAGTTAGTAATAAACCATACTTGAATTTCATGTTCGAAAATATTTAGAGACCAAACATGTAGTCACATTGTGTAAGTGTATGCATCACAAATAATGAAAAAAGTAAGTATTATTTTATGTTATTTAATCCAAACTGGTGAAAGGTTTATTATTATATCATTAAATAGAAATTTTGGTATAATAGAAATAAAACTATTTAGGGAATGTCTATTTTTCTACCACACAAGTAATCAAATTTAAACATGGTTCCAGTAAAGTGGCATTAGCAGAACTTGAGCCAATGTTATTTAATCAAATTTAAAAGCCTTTGAAAGCTGAGTTTTGTGTACACTTCCCAATGCGGTGCAAATTAAAGAATAAATTTCCCCCTAAAAATTACAAAACAATAGATGGCGAGAATGTTGTGCTAGGTGGAAAAAAACCTCCCCCACCACAAAAATATCTTAAGTTGAGTGGAGATTCTTATATTCCGTATAGCTAACTTAAAATAAAATCGTGTAACAAATTAGGATGCTGCTCATGTGGGCCCTGGTTCGTCCCGCAACAAATTAAAAGTGAAGGCCATGTCAGCGAGATAAATTTCATGCTCCTACACAATCGAGTGTTCTTTCTTGTAGTCCTTTTTAAATTGGGGAACTTCCATAAATCGTAGTATGCTTATCCGCACTTGGGGTTAGGGTTCAGTAGATTCAAAATTAATTTGACAACTATCGGGGAAACCAGGTTGGACACTTGAACTCCCCCTGTTGATTTTCCTATACATGACCATCATATTAAGGTCGTGGAAGGGAAAACACCCCACCATGAGGATGAATAGGATGATGCCGCATGACCAGATGTCCTCCTTATCACCATCATACCCCTTTTTGACAAGCACCTCGAGTGCCACATACGCAGGCATCCCGTAGGTTGTATGGAGCAGCTCGTCTTTGTGGCACTACGTCAACAAGGCATTGAGACTAAAATCACAAACCTTGAGGTCTTTGTTTTCGTCAAATAACATATTTTGTGGCTTGAGATCTCTGTGATAAACCCCATGGTTGTGACAGAAATCCTCCACGTTGATCAGTTGTTGGAAATATGTTCTCGCCTCAGGCTCCTTTATCTTCCCTTCTAAACTTTGCTGAAGAGCTCGCCACCTTTGACATATTCCATGATGAATTGATTTTTTTTGCACGCCATGACTTTGTAGAGCTCAATAATATAAGGATTTCGTACTAGTTTCATGAAAGAAATTTCCCACTTGATTTACTCAATCATGCCGATCTGCATGATTTTTCTTTTTCAATCACCTTAATCGCGACATTGTCGCATGTCTTGAGATTTCTGGCATGGTAAACATTGGCGAAGGTCCCTTGTCCCAAATGCTTCCCGACTTCATACTTCTCCATCAAAATATGGGGTTTTGGAGTCTCCATCCTGAAAATTTTACTTGATTTAAAAGGCAAGAATGAAACCTCCCTCCTCGGTCATCGTACATGTATTCCATAAAAGAGAACAAGCACATGAAAACCATACTATTGCAAAAAATTACTCTTATTTTCCACAAAAAATCTACATTGTGTTCTTCATCAGCCGACTGGCTACCAAGCCAAGCCCTGTATTCCAAACTCCAAAGCCACATCTTGTGTCATGATAAATTCCCTAAAGTCTTAAAAATCATGTTGTTCCCATTGGTATAGAGGTCGGGAATAATGCAGTATTTATCGAACGCATTGTTGTGTTAGAAGCCTAATAAGGACCATCTTATTTCAACGTATTTTCTGAAATTGCAATCTTGGCCATCTAAATTATGATGGATGTCAGAATCTCCAAATCCCTTCTCACTACAAAAAAGCCTCCGACATAATTAAAATTAATAAAAACTTAAGAAACCAAAATTAATAATAATTGATAAAAATTAAAAAAACTGAATTTCATGAAACTTATTAAGAATTTAAAAATTACAAATTACTAAAATTTTACAAATGTCAAAATTAAAAAAACGAAAAATAAAATTATTAAAAATTTGAAAGTAATAAAAATTAAAATTTAAAATAATTTAAAATTTAAAGGTAATTAAAAATTAATGAAAATTAAAATAGTTAAATAATAAAAGATCTATTAATAAAAAAACTTCAAAATAAAAATAAAAATTACTAAAATATTAAAAAATTAATTAAAAAATAGAATTTCATCAAACTTATTAAAAATTAAAAAAATCAAAAATTAAAAAAATAAAACTAAAAATTAAAAAAATTAACAAATTGTCTAAGAAATTGATAAAATTCATAAAACAAAGAATATTAATAAACCGAGAAAAACAATAATGAAATTAAGTAAAATTTTAAAAGTAAAACATAATTATTGTTAAAAACAACAATAATAATAATGAAGATGATATTAAAATTAAAAATTAAAGAAAAAAATTGAGAAAAAGCAATAATTTAAAAAAAAAAAACTCTTACTAAATTAAGAATTTTTTAAAAAGTAAAACATAGTTATTTTCAAAAAAATTCAAATAAAACAATAATAATAATAATGTAATAAAATTAAGAATAATTTAGATTTTTTTTAAAAGTCAAATATAATTATTGTATATAAAAAATTCAAAAATTAGAATTAGAATTAGAATTAGGGTAAAGGTCGAGCATCAAAGATCCGGTGGCCTTCTCTTTCCTCATGTTATCTACGGAGTGGAAATGGGACACCATTTCCATGGACTTCATTGTCGGGTTACCGACATCGAGATACCAACACGACGCCATCATGGTCATGGTGGATAATTTGACGAAAGTGGCTCATTTTTTTCTCGGTAAATACCACCTATACAAACTAGTGTAAGCACGGTATATCTTGATGAGATTGTCGGATTACATAGGATTCCGTGGAAGAACATTTGCGACCGCGTTCCTTTGTACACCTCCCATTTCTGGACCATCTTGCAAAGATGCTCTCGAGATGAGGATCAATTTAAAGATGGCATATCACCCCGAGACGGATGGACAGACCGAGCGAGTGAATCAGATCCAGAGGACATGCTTAGAATGTACGTTATGGATCACCAGTCGAGATGGGAGGAGTATCTATACTTGGTTGAGTTTTCCTACAACAATTGTCTCTAGAGTTTGATAGGCATGAATCCTTTTCAGAACTTTATATGAGAGTGCAGAAACCTCTTAGTTGGGATAGGTTAGAGGACAAGGTTTCTCTTGGTCCAACGTTATTCACAGGATATGGAGCAGCAGGTGGTTTTGATCAAACAGAGGTTACAAGAGGCGTGGGATGAGATAAAATAAGTATGTGAACCAAAGATAGGACAAATCATGGTTATGAGGTGGGCATGAAGGTGTTCCTTTGTGTTAGACCGCATAAGAGTCCTATCCATTTCTGAAAAGGTTCTAAGATTGCTCCTAGGTTTGTGGGTCCCTTTGAGATCTTGGAGCGCATTGGTCCCTTAGCCTATCATCTAGCATTACCACCTATCTTGTCTTGCGCCCATGATGTGTTTCACGTTTTTGTGCTTAGGAGATATATTTATGATCCTTCTCACGTGCTAGATTAGACCGCATTGCAAGTGTAGGATTAGGGGCAGGTGATGGTGGAGCCCGTCCGCATTATAGAGCATAGGACCCTGGGCCTTTGAGGCAGAGAGATTGACTAGGTTCGGAACCAATGGGACTAGTACAACAAGGTTGATGCTACATGCGAAGATGCTACATTGCTACGAATTCAGTTTCCACACTTGTTCCAGTGACTTCTAGGAGGAAGTCAAGTCTAAGGGAGGGGATGTAGTGCCCACTTCCCTTCAACACCTTTTAATTTTTTTATTTCGTTATGTCAACTAAACTTATGGATATTAGTGTAGCTTTTGTTTTAGCATGATATTGGATGTTAGAGATACTAGATTTTTTTTTTTATTTCGATTCATATATGATGCATGTGGATTATTAGAGACATTTTATATTGATGTTGATATACTATTGACATGGTTATTTATATATATATATTTGACATGTGATATACTTTCATCACACTGAGTAGGATTTGATAATTGAACTAATGTTGTGATCATTTTGACATGGATGAAATGTAGGATAGAAATGTTGCTAGAAATTGTAAATGATATCATATTTTCCTAGATGATATTTGATTCGTATATAGATGATTGTGGATTTATATTGTATATTTTGTCATAGATGTTTTTAATGTGGCCACGAGGCCGAAGGAGGTATTTATGTGTTTTGTAGGTAAATTTATTCACAACAAACATCGGGGGGATTAGAGACCAACCACATTAGAATTCTAGGTGAATTCAACAAGGGTCACCATGGCAACATGTAATTGTGTGTGTGTTAGAATTATTTTGGTTAGGGGAAAATTATGACCAAGGGGTCATATGTTGTCCTTTATTTTGGTTTCCTTTATTGATGTTAGTATGTGATTTTAGTGATGTAATTCATTGTATTATTTATTTGTATTTTGGTGTCTGTATTTCACCCTTTATTATTAATGGGTTGTAGTTGTTGACAATTTTTTCACTTGTGCAAATATGGGCAACTCGAAACTTCATCGTCATGATGAAAGCCATGGGTGAAGTATACCTAAGCTAAGGAATTTTTGATTTTATTAGTTCTTGTTGAATTAATTAATAATTAAGTGAAATTTGCAGCTATGTGTGTTGTTACAAACGTAATGATCACATAGTCCTGTAATTTCATGATACCTTGAAGCAAAAGAACACAAAGACCCCAAAGGACGGCTTGTGCTTTGTCTTGATGAAGACATTTGAATTATAGAGTAGGTGAAGTGTTGAGTTTTAGGACAGCAAACATAAGTGCAGATGATGTGAGGAAATCGAGTTCATTCTTCGAATGTTACAGTTAACATATTTTCTTTCCTTCATGTTTAAGAAATTCAATTATATGAATGAGTTGTTTAATTCATCATACACTCCATTTAGAAGCTTGAAATGCATAAGGAAATACACAACTCAATTTCAAAATTCATTGTTTTATTCACAAGGTCAAATGTTTCCACACAAACCGTGGGATGTGACCTGAAAAGGAAAGTACATCTACCAAGTAAGAGGTAAATATGCATGAAATAGAAAGTAAAGGAGTATGAGTGAACCCATCACTACCTTTATATATTCTTCGTTATGCATGATTATCCCCTTCCACCTTGTTCCATCTTTGTCTTCACAATTCAAAGCATGGTACCTGAAAAGCAAAAGATAAGAACCATCAATAAAGAGCTCAGGGTCGATCCATATTCCTACACTGTCCTAATTCATGCATATGGATCTCTAACCAACAGAAGATATGGAGTGCTTGAAGATCAAACTGCATAGCCCACTCAGAAGCGAAATAGAAAAGAGAATAAGAAACATGGACACAAGAGAGGCCAAAAAGCCTAATTATTTCTAACTATTTTCTTAAAGTGTGCAGATACAGGTTACAGCCAAGAAGAAAGAAGCATATACATGCTGAAAAGGAAGACCAATGTAACTGAAACTCAGATATTTTCTACAAATGGAAGAGGATTACAGTACTACAGAATAGAGAATATGCTTGCAGACAAGGTACATTTTCTAGATTTCAGTCAAAGGAAAGGAATTATGGGAAATTTTTTGAAGGGCTTCACCATGAAAAATGGACATTTAAAACTTTACCAGATGCATGTAAAGCTATAATGAAGCTTAAATACAATATTCAATCAGAAAAGGAAGTGAAATTACAACATCTCAGCAAGAACAGTCCTGTAGAGAGGAATTTAATACAACTTTCAGAAAGAAGGATTTTCTGATTATCTCAGCAAGAACATATTATACAAACTGCTACAGTGAAAGACCCCATTCACAATAAAGCAAACAAGTTGTGTAATCAGGAAATGATCCAGGGAAGAGTATATTTTCAAATTTTGGGTTATCAGGAAAGTATGATATAGAATGAAGGAAATTAGACCAGTCAAAATTATAATTCATCAAGAAAAGTATCAGATTTTGAAATTAATTTAACTCTACAGGCATGAGTTACAAACTTATTGCTCAAAGAATCATGTATGCAGAGGGTTCGGAGTTTCAAAAGTAAACACAATGGAAAATAACAGTGATGCTCATCACACATAGACCATTTTAAAGAAGGATCCGAGCTCTAAAATCTCCAATGGCAGCAAGGTATTTCACAAGAACCTATCAAAATATTTCTCAGAAAGCTCTAAGAGAAGATACAGATGATCAAGGGCCATTAAAACGGTTTGAATCGAGTTTCAGAAGCTCATAACAATGGCGTCAATTAAAATTTTTCCATGGCTTTTCCCACAAAAACATAAAATCCAAATTAAATGATGTTTAGGGTTAAATTGATCTTACAATGCAAACTTGCGAGATGAATTATCATAATTCAACCACGCTTAAATGATCAAGCGATCGAAAATGACAATTACATAGATCAAAGGCAAAAGATCAAGCTCCACGATCAATGTAAACCATGGTTAAAATGCATTTATGACATGACGAAACCCTAAAATTATCCCTTGGAGATCAATGGTTGAAAATCAATAAGTATAGAGATCGACGATCACAAACGAGTCATCAAAATCGAGGCAAAATTTGTCAGGTTGGAATGGCGGTCGAACTTAGTCAAAATTCAAAATTTTCAAGTTGTAAAACTTTCACCCATAGACCCGCAAGCCCGAAGAGGACATGTGTCATCACCAGAACAAAAGTGGAAAGGCGGGGGTCGGGCCCTTTTTAATTTTTGAAACCTTTTGTGAAAAGTTAAAATTTCCAAGCTTTCATCCACAGGCCCGCAACTCCTCAAAAGTACACGTGGCATAACAATGCAATGGCGGAACAATGGAAGTCGGGAGTCACTTTAGTTTTCAAACTTAAAAAGTGCAAAGGTTAAAAGTTCCAAGTTATCCGAAGGCCCGAGCCTCCGTGATGAGAAAGTCAAAGCCGCGGGGAGAAAGGTCAAAATCAATTCCATAGAATACGGCGTGGGGCGGCGGGTCTTCTTAAAATTTTGATACTTTTCACCAAATGGAGTAAAGTTTTAAGTTAACCCCATAAGCCCGTAATTCCTCTAAGTGGAGGATCGGAGAGACTTTTGTCTTTAAGGATTTTTGCAAAAGAGTTAAAATGTTAAACTCGCTTTGAAGGCTCAAAAACCCACGAGAAGACTCAAAGCTTCACGTAGGCCCGATAGTCCGCTAAGGGAGTTTAAAAATCAAATTTACATGCACATGACAAAACTTACCGAGAGAGAAAAGCTTATTATTAGCAAATCATCCACTCCTGCTTTTATTAAAAATAGATATGCTCTTCTTTCAAATAGATTAGTCAACTTCAGTTGACCAATTGTAATTGATGGCTATAATGCCTATTTGTAGTTGCATGCTCTATTTTTATTCCTTTATCCATTTATAAATAAAGGATAAAAATAGGATGCATGGGCGAGTACAAGCCTTAGGCTATTTTTAGAAAGAGGGTGAACTTTTTTGTTATATATTATGCCTTTGTAAAGCAAAAAGAACTTCAAGAGGACTTTTTGGATATAGGAGTACTAAAGCAATTTTTTCAGTTTTGCCTTTTTGAGTGTAAAGAATTTCGCCTTCCCAATTATTTGCAATCTTGTGTATGTTTCTATTAGTCTTGTGAATGAAAATTCCCTGATTAATCATCTTACCCTGTTGCAAAATTCAGTAGTTTCTATATGATATTAATGTGCATGTTTAGCTTAGCAAAGATATTCTTGTGATAATCTCCTCAATACCTCCAAGTTTTTTGCCCTTAATATTCGTCAGTAGAAGAACTCATTAGTTCATGCACAAAAATACTTAACATATCAATTATGCATATACTACCAAAGCCCTCACACAAATTTGGTGTATCACCTTAGTTTTAATTACTTTACAGTCATCGTTTCCCCTTAAAACCCCATAATCAATTTAGGATACATCAATAAGGAACCAGCCTTCATCACGGAGACTCGCCTCAAAATAGGTATACCCACATACTTAAGGTGTTTCCATTGTATCTACAAAAGAGAGAGATCAATTTTTTCAAGCTTAGAAAACTCGCAGTCATCTCTCTACCGAGTGCACTTTCTAGAGATAACAGTAGTGTCTTAATTAAGATGATTTAACCTTGTCCTAAATTAATTAAAGATGTGACCAAAAGAAGTTTATTTATTAGACTTTATTTTCTCTTAGATTTTTGTTGTGTGTTGAATATTTGAGATCTTGAGTATTGTACACTCTACCCCTCATGGGAAACCCGAATTTGGCCTTAAGGGCCAATTTTGAAGGCTTGTAGGACAAGTTAAAATTGTCTCACACCTCTTAAATTGCTATACTCACACTACCTATGGGTTGGGGGTCAAAATTAGACATCATTAGGTGTTTTGGGAACATAAAAAGGTAAAATGTTGATTGCACTTTCTTTCTTGAAAAACTTTTATCCTTAGGCGGTGTGGGCTTAGGTTGTGTGTGTAAGTAAAATGTCATTCCTTCAACCATTTATTAATTCTTCTTTCAAATATGAGGTTGACTAGGGTGATGTGGAGTGGAGAGGAAATGAGGTGGCATCCTACTTGGAGCAACATCATCCTCCTCTCTCCTTTTCTATTTATTGAAGTTCTTTTGCTTGTTTGGGGTTACTTTACTTTTTGTGCTCTTGCATTTTTGAAGAGTTATAGGATTCTTGGGAGTGCTTGTGGATTTTGGAGGTTTTGGATGCTTTCTTGGTTTTGAAGAGCTTGGAGATTTACCCTTGGAACAAGCTCTACTATGGAAAGGTAGGAACTTTACCTTGTTTATGTTATGCTTTATTTTGTATTTATGTGCTTGTGTTGAGTATTGTTTTCTTTGGAATGCTTTTTGGGTGTCGGTAGATTGCCCTAAGTTTGGAGTAAGAGGAGACCATGGGAAGATTTCATGTAGGGAGGCATAATATTTTACCTTTTTGTTTGGAGGGAGTTTGGGTTGGGTTCCCCACCTTGTACAAGGAATGTTTGCATTTATTTCTAGTTTCTTTTATGAGGGAGGCATAAGAGTATGTGGGAGGTATAAGGGGTACTTGAGGGAGGCATAAGAGTATGTAGGGGATTTGAGATATGCATTGGAGGCTTTAAGGTTGGCACCCATTCCCATTGGGAGGCATAAGTGGCCTCCCCATAGGTCTTGCTCCTTTGGCTTTCATTCTAAGCCTTGGTTTTTGTTGTTTTTTTGTTCTTCTTTTTGTATTGTTGTTGATTTGAATGTGGTTGAAATGGTTGTGAAATATTTTTTTGTGTTGTGGAATCTTGTTTTTGCCATGTGTTAGAATTATCTCCCATTGTAATTTGGTTGGGGCTCGGGGCCAATGGAGAGGATGGCTTCTCCTCTTCATTGGATATCTTGGTTGGGTGGAGAGTGTTGCCTCTCCCCCCATTTTTTTGTGAATCAAACAAATCTTGGAGGAGCTATCTTGTTGGATTTGTGAAGCTTTGAGTTTTTTGGGGACCTTGTGAAACTTCCTTTGTGTTGTTCCCACTTAGAGTGGAGGAACTTGTAGTAATGTATTTTCTTTGCATGCATTCTTGTATTATTTCCCACCTTGAGTGGAAGAATTTGTAATAATCTTATGGAGAGAAGTTGCATTCCAATATTTGTATATTGTGTAAGAGAAAGAATCAAAATGGATATATTGTGTAAAATTTTAGTTGGAAGTTGCATTGTGAAAAAGAAAGTTACTTTCATTGTGAAGTTGTAATGTTGTAAATGAGAAAGAAGAAATATATAAGTTGTAGATGTTGAAAATGTATACATAGTAAATTTGAATGGGAAATAAAGTTATTATAGTTTTTACGAACATATGTATGTTGTAGTAAAAATGGGAACAAGAGAACAAATTTGAAGTTTATTGTTATTGGAAATGTTGAATTTGTAGTAAGAGAATAACAATGTAAAAGTAGATTTAGATATCTTTTGCTCATGGAATTTGAAAGAAGACTAGTTGAACATAATGGAATGACTTTGTAAAGTAGATGTTATTTTATTGGATTAGATAATACTTTAAAAATGAGTAGATTTAACTAAGGAATGAACAAATAGAATTAAATCCCAAAACTGGAACTCTAGATGTACAAAAATGAGCTCATAATGTATTTTAGCACATTTTAGTAACTTTTAGTTTTTGTGAAATCTCAGGTTTTTAGGTTTTGTTTTTCATAAACATGATCGGCATACCACTGTGAGTGGCAGTTCCATAAGCGCCGCTCAAGCTAAGATGGCAGTCTCAAAACCACTACTCATTAGGGCACGGTTCATGGTTTGTCACCTAGGCAAGGTGGCGGTCCCATGACCGCTTGATCTGCTTCTAGGTGACGGTTTCATACTTACAAAGTGAACCTCTCGGATCCGCTTCTATACAAAGTTTTTAACTGGTTTATACTAAAATTCAAGTTGTAAAATTATCTAGGAAACTACCAGTAAACAAATAATGCTTAAATCATGTTGAATAAAGCTTTTAAACCTACAAATGGTGGATTGAAAACATTTTTTTCATCTATAACAATGAGGATAGGGTTTGCCCCAAATTTGAAAACCCAAATGTAAATGGCTTGAAATAAAATCAAATTGGTGAAGGAAATCCCTCCCAATCCTTGTATGTAAGTAATAACAACAAATAAAATAAAACCTAAACCCTCTAAGCTTGATCTCCTTGTAGAATCATCCATAGTTCTTTCTTTCTTGCTCCCATGGCTTCCTCCTCTCCAACCTGAAAATTTGACAAAAGAAAATAGACCAAATGAGGAAAATAGAATAAAGGAAAGGCTTTATTAAAAATCATAAGAATTTTTAGGGCTAATTTGGAACCCTAGGATCTAGTGGCCAAGATTGTTTTGATCTAAGGGTGGAGGATTAACCCTACTTTGTTTGGTAGAAATGTATTTTAAATGTTTATATTAAATCCTTAAGGGTATGTGTAGATGGGTGAATGGGGCCATTTAATTGCCTTAGAGTGCTAAACCTTTATTAGTTCTTAGCAAGCCTTAGGAAGTCATTGGAAAGGACTCTAAGTTAATAGGATAATAAATTTAATAAATTAACATAAGGTTAACCTTTCTAGGATTGAATATTAACTAAAGAGAAGAAAACATTTAACTATGTAAATTAATCTATAGTACCTTCCTAATGTATAATGGATTAATGGACCTTAGAGATAAATTTGATAATATGTTAATTTTTTAACTAGACCTGGTTCTTCAATCGTAAAGTTGAGTTTAGTGGTATAGCTTAATTTAATGAACCCTAAGGGTCAAACACCTTTGTAACCTTCTTATAACTTTTTTAAAAAAATAGTCACAATTTTTGGGTTAAGTGTTAGGTGTTGGCGTGTTTTGAGATCGTGCGTTTTTTTGTGGCATTACATTTGGTATCAGAGTCGTGGGTTCAAAGATTAGACCCTTGGGCACACCTAGAAAACATGAAACATGAACATTTAACCTAGTGCAAAATTGGTTTCGTTTAGTCTAGAAAACCACAATGTTTGATAATTGTATAATTTAGAAAACATAGGAAACTAAAACAATACCTAGAACAACAAACTAACTCTAACCTTGATCTATGCAGGAGGCGCAGATCAGACAAGGGGTATTTTCACATAGACTTAGAGATACCACCTCCAGAGTAGGTTGTAGCGGCCATTCTACCTCAGATTTTACAGACACTTCAGGACGTCAATGTCGTTATACGTGGAGGGTCCTTAGGAGGGCAAGCTGGCAGACGGGATATGGAGCCATCGGTTGAGACTAGGTAATTTACTCGATACAACGAAGAGCATGGGGCAAAGAACTTCGTGTGGAATCAGCTAGGTAGAGTCACCACGAGAGAGGGTATGGAGCAGGATTTCAGGACATAGGGATAGATCTTAGAGCCCTAGACAGAGGGAGGAGCATGCAGAGAGGCCTAGGGGTCGTTAGGCGTTAGCTGCGAGACCATATTATGGAGATTATGAAGCTACAAATGTCTCACTATTTAGGAGATACGATCGGTGTTTAGGCAGAGGTATGGTTGGTGAGCTTGAGCAGATGCTTCAAGCTCGCAGCCTTATCTTAAGAACACAAAATCTTGTGTTGCAATCCATCTTCTGAGGGATGGAGCAGGAATCTAGTGGAGGACCAAGGAGTAAAAAATCCATCCTGACTTAGAGACAGTTACCTAGGAGCTATTTGAGGAGTGTTTTAGGAGTAGGTATTTTCTAAGGAGGTTTATTTAGTAGCGGATAGACGAGTTTCATGACCTCCGTCAAGGATCGATGATCGTAATCGAGTATGAGGGTCAATTTCTGGACCTACTCCAATACATCAACTATATGCAGGATGAGAAGGTACAGATTCACAGGTTCATCAGAGGCATAAATTTGGATTTGGGTGGTGTAGTGCGCATTCACTGCCCATAGACATTAGCAGAGGCCGTGGAGAAGGCCTATATTGCGGAGGAGACACGAGGGAAGATGTAGCAGGATAGAGACAGAGTTCGGAGCCACATCCAGCCAGATGCGGGATGACAAATTGAGGGGGTCACTTCCTCCTCCATGTGGTGCATATATTTTAGGATAGGCTTCATTCATATGACTACAATAGTCACCTCGGCGGCGGCAGTGTGAGACCTGCCCACCTTAAAGACCTTCTCAAACATTCTACTCACGAGAGGGCGCGAGTATGGGGCATCCTCCAGAGGTCCCATCAAGACATAGGAGTACAACAAGGGCTCATTCAATAGAGACCTCAGCAGTCAAAGCCAAATCGTCGGGATCCACATGGACTTAGAACTCTAGAGTACCGACTAGAGATGCATCCCATTGGAGAGGACCAGGTAGTTGTTATGGTTGTGGTGTTGTTGGACATCATTGGAGAGAGTGCTCTCAGAACCCTAGTAACAAGGGTAAGACACATATCTCAGAGCCTACTTTTAGAGATATGGCACAGAGCCATCGAATCTACGTAGCGGTCGAGAATCGGGTCGATGAGCACCAGAATACCGTGATAGAGACGATAGGTAGTATTGGTGGTATTTCCGCCTCTATATTATTTGATTCTAGTTCATGTGATTATTTTATTGAACCATCCTTAGTACAACATTGTAGGCCGGTGGTAGTTGGGAAGGGTCATAGTTAGGACGTTGAGATGGCTTCTGGAGCCAAAATTTCTGTAGACTCCTTAGTTAAGGAGTGTGTAGTGGATTTGGGACCCTTCACCACTACCTCGGATCTTTGAATCCTTCCTTTGGGTTCTTATGGTGTCATCTTAGGCATGGAATCGTTGTCTACACACAGAGCTAGAATGGATTATTACCATAAGACTATTGCTTGTATAGATGATCTAGGAGTGGAGTCAGTCATATTAGGAGTTAGGAGGCCGTTTCCATTTGCACCATCTCTGTTATGCAGATTAAGCGGTGTGTGCGACGGGGTTGTCAGATTTATGTTGTTACGGTTAGTGACAGATCTAAGGATGAGTCTAGTAGACCATCCCTTGATTACCATCGCATTTTGATAGAGTTTGTTGATGTTTTTCCTTGGGAACTGTCAGGATAGCCTCCCCCACGTGAGATATATTTCCACATAGATTTGGTTTTGGGTGCAAAGCCTATCTCACGAGCTTCGTATCGGATGACTACCTTTGAGCTCTGTGAGCTCAAGTTGCAGCTTAAGGGCCTTTTGGAGGAAGGCCTAATCCGTCCTAGTGTATCCCCTTGAGATGCACCGGTGATTTTCGTGAAGAAGAAGGATGGATCTATGTGGTTGTGTGTTGATTACTGTCAGCTGAACAAAGTAACGATCAAGAATCGTTACCCCCTTCCATGCATTGATGATTTATTTGATCAGATGAAAGGAGCCACAATTTTCTCTAAGATAGATCTTAAGCTAGGTATCATCGGATGAGGACCACAAAGGCAAATATTCACAAGACCTCATACTCAGATGAGATATGGCCACTATTATTTCATAGTGGTGCATTTTGGTTTTGTGAATGCCCCCACAAAGTGTTCATGAGCTTGATGAATGGGGTATTCAGGACATTTTTGGATCACTTCGTGCTCATCTTCCTTGATGACATCTGATTTACTCATGTACGTGTGAGGAGCATGAAGAGCACCTTCTCCGATTCTTGGTGTCTTCATGAGCAAGCATCTTTACGGGAACTTGGAGAAGTGTGAGTTCTTTCAAACGAGAGGTGCAATAGTTGGGTCACATCATTTTTGGGAAGGTATCACGATCGATCCTTCCAAGATTCATGGGTTTGATAGGATATTAAAAGAGATTTGTTAGAATTCTCTCAAATTACGCACCCCATCATTTCCCTTTAGAGGAAAGGGAATAATTTTGTATGGTCAAATAGATGTGAGTAGGCCTTGTAACATATTCAAGGAATGCCTCACGACAAGACACCTATTATAGTAGTACTAGATCCTTCTTTGGTAGGACTTGGAGGTGTGTTGATGCAAGAGGGCAGAGTAATTACTTTTGAGTCTTGCAAACTCAAGGATTATGAGCTCAATTATCTAACTCATGATCAAGAGCTTGCAGCAGTTGTGCATTCCTTGAGCACGGTGGAGACATTTTCTTCTCGGCTGGAGATTTACACTCGGGATCGATCACTTGAGTCTCGCCACCTCTTCACGTAGCCCAATCTTAACGCTCATCAGCGGTGTTGGATGGATTTTCTTTGTGAGTATGATATGTAGATAGAGCATGTGAAGGGGGGAGAACATGGTTACAGTATGCCTTGAGTGAGACGAAGACACATGGCTATGGCTACTTTAATGGGTACAAATTTGTGGAGCAGGATTTTGTAGCAGCTTCCTCATGACAGCTTCTACCTTGCAGCCAGAGTAGAGATTGAGTCCTAGAGACCCCTTGAGGGAAGATTTGATGGATTTTCACTAGAGGCAGATGGTCTTCTCAGACACAAAGTTTGGATATATGTTCCTAGAGATGGAGGCTTGAGACAAGACATTTTGACAGAGGCTCATTGTGCACCTTATTCAACCCATCCCGGGGTGAAAATGATGCACACCACTTTTGAATAGTTGTACCATTGAGAGAGAGGGCTTTAGAGAGATGTGGCTATGTTCGTGTCATGTTATTTAGAGTGTCAAGGGGTGAAGGCCGAGCATCAACATCCAGTTGGCCTTCTCTTTCCTCATTATACCAGAGTGGAAATGGGACACCATTTCCATGGACTTCATTGTTGGGTTACCGACATCAAGATACCACCACGATGCCATCATGGTCACAATGGATAAATTGAAAAAAGTGGCTCTTTTTCGGTAAATACCACCTATACAACTAGTGCGGTGACACGGTTATATCTTGATGAGATTGTCAGATTACACGGGATTTCGTAAAAGATCATTTGCGACCGTGATCCTTTGTACACTTCCCATTTCTAGACCACCTTGCAAAGCATGCTCTCAGGACAAGGATCAATTTCAACATGACATATCACCCGAGACGGATAGATGGTAGAGTGGGTGAATCGGATCCTGGAGGACATGCTTACGATGTACATTATGGATCATCAGTCGAGATGGGAGGAGTATCATACTTGGTTGAGTTTTCCTACAACAATAGTTTCCTAAGTTCGATAGGCATGGCTCCTTTTTAGGAACTTTATGGCAAAGAGTGCATGACACCTCTTAGTTGGGACATGTTAGAGGACAAGGTTTCTCTTGGGCCAACATTATTGCAAGACATGTAAGAATTGGTTTTGATCGGAAAGAGATTGTAGAAGGCGCAGAGACAGGTAGAAGAAGTATGTGGACCAACATAAGATAGATCATATTTATGAGGTGGCCACGAAGGTGTTCCTTCGTATTAGACCGCATAAGATCCCTATCCATTATGAAAAAGGTTCTAAGCTTTCTCCTAGATTTGTGGGTCCCTTTGAGATCTTGGAGTGCATCGGTCCCTTGGCCTATTGTCTAGTATTGCCACCTAGCTTGTCTCATGCCCATGATGTGTTTCACATTTCTCTGCTTAGGAGATATATTTTTGATCCTTCTCACATGCTAGATTGGACCGCATTACAGGTGAGGATCGTAAGGCAGGTGATTATGGAGCTTGTCCGCATTATAGAGCACAAGACCCTGGGCCTTCAAGATAGAGAGATTGACTAGGTTTGGGTCCAGTGGGATAGGTATGATGAGATTGTTGTTATATGGGAGGATGCTATATTTCTACGAGTTCGGTTTCTACACCTAATCCATTGACTTCAGAAGGAAGTCGAGTCTAAGGGGAGGGGGATGTAGTGCCCACTTCCCTTCGACACCTTTTATTTTTTATTTCGTTACTTTCAACTACACTTATGGATATTAATGTAGCTTTTGTTTTAGCATGATATTAGATGTTAGAGATACTAGATTGTTGTTGATTTTGACTCATATATGATGCATGTGGATTATTAGAGACATTTTATATTGATGTTGATATACTATTGACATGGTTATTTATATATATATTTTTGACATGCGTTATACCTTCGTCACACTAACTAGGATTTGATAATTAAACTAATGTTATGATCATTTTGACATGGATAAAATGTAGAATAGAAATGTTGCTATAAATTGTAAACTGATATCGTATTTACCTAGATAAAATTTGATTTATGTATAGATGATTGTGGATTTATTTGTACATTTTTGTCATAGATGTTTTTAATGTGGCCACGAGGCCGAAGGAGTTATTTATGTGTTTTGCAGGTAAATTTATTCACAACAAACATCGGGGATTGGAGACCAACCACATTGGAATTCTAGGTGAATTCAACAAGGGTCACCATGACAACATGTAATTATGTGTGTGTTAGAATTATTTTGGTTAGGGAAAATTGTGACCAAGGGGTCATGTGTTGTCCTTTATTTTGGTTTCCTTTATTGATGTTAGTATGTGATTTTAGTGATGTAATTCATTGTATTATTTATTTGGATTTTGGTGCGTGTATTTTACCCTTTATTATTAATGGGTTGTAGTGTCTTAATTAAGATAATTTAACCTTGTCCTAAACTAATTAAAGATGTGACCAAAAGAATTTCATTTATTAGACTTGATTTTCTCTTAGATTTTGTGTTGTGTGTTGAATGCTTGAGATCTTGAGTGTTGTACACTCTACCCTTCATGGGAAACTCGAATTTGGCCTTAAGGGCCAATTTTGAAGGCGTGTGGGACATGTTAAACTTGTCTCACACCTCTTAAATTGTTATACCAACCCTACCTATGGGTTGGGGGTCAAAATTAGACCCCATTAGGTGTTTTGGGAAGATAAAAAGGTAAAATGTTGATTACACTTTCTTTCTTGAAATAAATTTTATCCTTAGGGGGTGTGGGCTTAGATTGTGTGTGTAAGTAAAATGTCATTCCTTCAACCACTTATTAATTTGCTTTGAAATATGAGGTTGACTAGGGTGATGTGGAGTGGAGAGGAAATGAGGTGGCATCCTACTTGGAGCCACATCATCCTCCTCTCTCCCTTTTCTATTTATTGAAGTTCTTTTGCTTGTTTGGGGTTACTTCATTATTTTGTGCTCTTGCATTTTTGGAGAGTTAGAGGATTTTTGGGAGTGCTTGTGGATTGTTGGAGCTTTTGGATGCTTGCTTGGTTTTGAGGAGATTGGAGATTTACTCTTGGAACAAGCTCTACTATGGAAAGGTAGGAGCTTTACCTTGCTTATGTTATGCTTTATTTTGTGTTTATGTGCTTGTGTTGAGTATTGTTTTCTTTGGAATGCTTGTTGGGTGTGGGTAGATTGCCTAAGTTTGGAGTAGGAGGAGACTATGGGGAGATTTCATGTAGGGAGGAATAAGAGTTTACCTTTTTTTTTTGGAGGGAGTTTGGGTTGGGTGCCCCACCTTGTACAAGGAATGCTTGCATTTATTTCTTGTTTCTTTTATGAGGGAGGCATAAGAGATTGGGGGAGGCATAAGAGTATGTGGGAGGTATAAGGGGTACTTGAGGGAGGCATAAGAGTATGTAGGGGATTTGAGATATGCATTGGAGGCTTTAAGGTGGGCATCCATTCCCATTGGGAGGTATAAGTGGCCTCCCCATAGGTCTTGTTCCTTTGGCTTTCATTCTAAGCCTTGTTTTTTGTTTTTGTTCTTCTTTCTTATATTGTTGATTTGAATGTGGTTGAAATGGTTGTGAAATATTTGTTTGTGTTGTGGAAGCTTGTTGTTTCCATGTGTTGGAATTATCTCCCATTGTAATGTGGTTGGGGCTCGGGGGCCAATGGAGAGGATGGCTTCTCCTCTTCATTGGATATCTTGGTTGGGTGGAGAGTGTTGCCTCTCCCCCATTTTTTTGTGAATCAAACAAATCTTGAGGAGCTATCTTGTTGGAGTTGTGAAGCTTGGAGTTTTTTTGGAGACCTTGTGAAACTTCCTTTGTGTTGTTCCCACTTAGAGTGGAGGAACTTGTAATGTATTTTCTTTGCATGCATTCTTGTATTATTTCCCACCTTGAGTGGAAGAATTTGTAATAATCTTATGGAGAGAAGTTGCATTCCAATATTTGTATATTATGCAAGAGAAAGAATCAAAATGGATATATTGTGTAAAAGTTTAGTTGGAAGTTGCATTGTGAAAAAGAAAGTTACTTTCATTGTGAAGTTGTAATGTTGTAAATGAGAAAGAAGAAATATAGAAGTTGTAGATGTTGAAAATGTATACATAGTAAATTTAAATGGAAAATAAAGTTGTTATAGTTGTTTTGAACATATATATGTTGTAGTAAAAATGGGAACAAGAGAACAAATTTGAAGTTTATTGTTATTGGAAATGTTGAATTTGTAGTAAGAGAATTTGTAGTAGATTTAGATATCTATTGCTCATGGAATTTGAAACAAGACTAGTTAAACATAATGGAATGACCTTGTAAAGTAGATGTGTTTTTATTGGATTAGATCATACTTTAAAAATAAGTAGATTTAACTAAAGAATGAACAAATAGAATTAAATCCTAAAAATGGAACTCTAGATGTACAACAATGAGTTCGAATGTATTTTAGCACTTTTTAGTAATTTTTAGGTTTTGTGAAATCTTGGGTCTTAAAGTTCTATTTTTAGAAACAAGATTGTTGCCTGTGCAAAGCGGTGGTCTCGTAACCACCGCTCAAGCTAAGGTGGCGGTCTCAAAACTACCGCTCAGTAGGGCGGTTCATGGTTTTGTCACCCAGACAAGGCGGCGGTCCCAGGACCGCCGGTTTGCTCTGGGTGGCGATTCTATCACTTACGGCAGAACCTCTCGGATCCGCATCTATGCTAAGTTCTTAACTAGTTTATACTAAAATTTAAGTTGTAAAATTATCTAGGAAACTACGAGTAAAAAAATAATGCTTAAATCATGTTGAATAAAGCTTTTAAACCTACAAATGGTGGATTGAAAACATTCTTTTCATTTATAACAATGGGGGTAGGGTTTGCCCCAAATTTGAAAACCCAAATCTAAATGGCTTGAAATAAAATCAAATTGGTGAAGGTGTTGGTATCGAGGATTTAATCTCCTTCACAACTTGAACGACATGATGAACTTGCACAAGACACTCAAGGATAGATAGATGGTTTGTATGTCACTTGTAGCCGGGAGCACACCTATCGCTTGTTTGCATTCAAGATTTTAGGGAGTGGATAGCACCTTCAAAAGGGTTTTGATCTAACCCTCACTGTTTTAGGTTGTGCTTATCAACCAAGGCAAGAGAACCTATATTGCAGCCCTTATATGGTAAAGGAGATGGAGATATCCTTGTGTTTTGCATATGGTATGGAAAATGCCTTGTGAAAACATGATCAAGCATCCATTATTCAAACTCAAAAGAGTTTTCACTACTAAATGATGGAAATGTTCTCAAAACAAAGCTAGGGCTGCTAAAGACATGATAAAACCCTTATATACTTTGTGCATTTTGGTGGAAGGATTGTATTCTTTTGTTGACACACAATGCAAATGCAGGGGTAGTATAGGTAGGATGAGTTAGTTCGAATGAAATTTTGTGGGATATGCTTAGACAAGTCTAGCTGGGAATTACTAACTTCTTTGAAAACCTTTGCAGAAATTTGCAATACCTACACAACAGGGATGCTTCCAAGGGTTTTAAATGCTCATTCAACCAAGATATGTGCACAAATGGAGGCCCAGATCTGCACTCTTCCACACAACCTTTGATAACCTACCACAAAATCTTGAAGAAAAATACCAACAAAGTATCTAGGAATCCATGTTTAATCATGACCTAAGGTGCACCCAAAGGTTTACAAATAGTCTCATTATTCAAGGATAGTGAAATGATTTTAAATTTGTTTATCTTCTATTAGATGAAATCTCTTCTGAATATAAGATTACAAATTCCATTAAACCATCAACAAGAAATGAGACCCTGTATGATCAAAGAGATCCTAAACATAAGATTGCAACATGAGCAAGAAACACAAATTGAAAACATTTTGAGACATAAGTATATGTAAAATTTCCAAGAGATAACACCACATAATCCAAAATTTGATCAAATACATCAGTAGGGGAATGCTATAAGAAAATCTCAGAGCCTTTTGATGGATTTACAGTTGAAACCAACTCAACATGATGAAATATGATACAAAATGGAATTAAAAATGGCTCTCAAGCGGTTTTCTCCAGAGAAATGGATTTCTTCTAGCCTTTTTGCTTGAAAATTCTGAGTCTTTTTTCTCTCTTGTCTCCTCCCCCTTTACAAATGCTTCAAAAATACATTTTATACCTCATGCCAACTTGGATCCTTGCTTCCCAAGCAAAGAATATGCTTAGGGATCAAATTTGTTACAAGAAACCTTATCCATTTCATGAAAATGACATTAAACTGTAAAACAACTCGTAAAATGCCAGGGATGCACAAATATTTAAAATATTGCATGAATTCAGATTCTTATCCATCCCAAGGTCACGTTTTTGGCATTCAGACATGCCAACATGCTTTTGCAATCATTTTCCACCTTTTACTTCATCATTTTCACCTCTACAACTTTAATTTTTGCCCTTTCACATTTTTTTCACGAATGTCTAGGGAAAAATTTCATCAAAAACATCATAAGCCATCAAATTAGCTCCCAAAAATGGTGTCATTGTTCTCAGAAGGCCGAGGGGACTCAAAATCATATAAGGTTTGATGAATTTCGATGAAGAAATTTGATTTCCAAGTTTCTTGGAGTTCCCATGGCGCCCAAAAATGAAATTGCATAGTGACCGTTGATTTTAGTCAACCTTTAATTTCAACCTCCTCACATGGAGGATGAGATTCATGAATATTCCCTTTTTCCTTTGGATAAGGTGGACACATGTCCAAAAACCATTGGCGTGGGCCCTTCCCTTTAAAATTTGCATTTGTAACCTTTTATGCCTTTGGAAAATTTTGAAAATTTTCCCACGTGCCCCTATGGACCCGCCACATGTCCACATGTGGGCCCTACAAAACTACGGGCCAATTTGATGAATTTCACCATCATTTTGAGAAAAGGAAAATTTTCTCAAAAAACTCCGCGGGCCCAAACACCCGCTCTTTCACCTTGCCCATGGTGAGGTCTCTCATTCGATGCGGAGCCGACCCTCCAAGTTCGCCTTCAACCATCCATGAGCACCAAAACCCTCGGGCATGTGCGCTCTCCTTTTTCCCTTTTGTAAATGCCACGTGTCACCCCATGAAATTGATCATGGGGGAACACCTCCAAATTTTCCACGGGTCAATTTTTTCACTTCGAGATTTTTCACCAAAATTTTGCAAACTTTTCCACTTTCTCTCCGTGCTCCAAACCTCCACCAAATTTTAGACACGTGTCCTCCTCTAATTGGACACAAGCCTTCAGGAAAAAAATTTCTTTTGTAACTTTAAGCCCAAAAACAACAAAAATTTTCAAAGTCCCCACCGCTCCATTTGACCTTCCTGGACACGTGTCCACTTTTCATTGGAGGCGGGCCCATTTTTCATTTTTTACCTTGCAAACATAAAGGCAAAAATTCATAAAATTTTCCTTCGGCCCCTTCTTCCATCTCGCCTCCTAGACACATGTCTTCCTCAATTGGTCGCGGGCTCTCGGGCCAAATTTTAACTTTAATATTTTGAAGTTAAAAACTTCAAAATTTTCACAAACTCGCCCCTCCATGCTGACTTTCCTGGACACGTGTCCACTTCTTATTGGAGGTGGGCCTTTGGGTCAAAATTTTACCTTAGCATCCGAGGCAAAAAATAATAAAATTTTCCAAGTCCTTCCTCCACCCACCTGACCTTCTTGTGCCACGTGTCACCTTCCAATTCGTTGCGGGCCTTCGAGGAAAAAAATTGATTTTGAGAAATTTGCAAAAATGAAGGCAAAATTTCTAAGTGTGACCCGCCACCCACCGATCCTCCAGCCAATCAAATTGTGCCACGTAGGCACTTCATTGTAGCAATGCGGGGCCACGGGTAAAAATTTTTCTTGTGTCAAAAATAAAAAAAACAAGTTAGAACATTTTCCCGCATATCCTCGGCCAATAGGAGCCTACCACGTCACCAAAAGTTTGTGATGACTAATTTGATGGGAAAATGACACCCGTATGCCCGTCAAAATGTAAAAAATACATGGGATGCCCTAGAAATCAAATTTTTTTCACAAGGAGGATAGATTTCTTGGTTTTAAACCAACTGAATCATGTTTTGACATTAGTTTCGACTAGGGGATTGGGATTTCACTTGCACATAAATGGAATTTGATCAAGCCCAAGTTTCTTGCATGATTTGGCAATGGAAAAAATGACACAACCCATGGAAAAGAAGAAATTAGGGCACAAAAGGGGGGGAACTTGGAAATTTGTTCAAATTAGGGAAAAATAATAACAACCTAGGAACTTTCGAAGGATTCCATTGGGATAAACGAGTTGCAGATCATCAAATCAAAAAAATGAAACATTTGTGAGCAAATTTGGACAGAAGAAATTAGGGCACATTATGAAAACTCAATAATGGGGCCAACATTGGCTCCTGCTTGGGGATGGGCACTCCCAATGAGTGCCACAAGATCACAACATAGACCAAGTGCAGAAATCCATTGGGCAAGGAGTCAAAAATGCAAAGAAGCCCCAAAAACTAGAAATTTCACCAAAAACAGGCCGAGAAAACCAGACCAAAAATGGTTTCCAAGGACAAAAGGGAAAACCACAAGCCAACAATAAAAAAAAAAAAGCAAAACAAGAGGCTATACAAAATGTACAACTTGTGCATACCTCACATGGGGATTTAATCCAAGAAATGTTTTAAATGTCTGCCATTAATAGGCAGCTCCAACAAATCCCCATCCAAATCCTTGAGAAAAAATGTATTTTCTCCAATCCTAATATCAATGGCATAAGGGCCCATCCATAGAGCATGAAAATTTCATGCTTGCCCTTGTCTTCATGCCTACTATCCCATAGCAAAACTAGATCTCCAACACTGAAGGCTCTAGGGGTGACCTTCTTATCAAACAACCTCTTCAATTTCTCTCTAAATCTGATATGCCTTTGGTGAGAGGCTCTCCTTTCTTCATCCAACTCAATGATCTGATTGATCCTTGATTCATATGGGCCATGTTCTTGATCTTCCAATTGTTGGGAAAACTAAAAAGTGGATAATTGCAGGTGTAAAGGAAGCAAAGCCTGAGTTCCATACACCAATTAAAATGGGCTCTTACCAGTTGCTCTTTTAGGAGTTATTCTATCAGCCCAAACTACAAATTTCAATTTCTCTCCCCACTTCTTCTTGTTGATTTCCAAGGTCCTTGATGATCTTGAGTAAGTTCTTGTTACTTGACTCAGCTTGTCCATTGCCTTGTGGATTGTAGTTTGAAGAATAAGTCAGATTTATCCCATATTCATTGCACATTGCCATCAAAGGCTTGGATCTAAAACACATGGCATTATCAGATACAATCTTAACTGGAACTCCAAATCTACATATGATATGATTCAACAAGAAATCCATCACCACTTGGTGTGTTGCTTTTCTAGATGGAATTGCCTCAACCCATTTTGTAAAATAATCGATTCTTCTGAGGATCCATTTATGACCAGCACTAGAAGGATCTAAAATCTCACCAATGAATTCCATTCCCCATTGTTTGAAAGGAGCTTCAATTGATACATGTTGCAAAGGAAGGGAGCCTGAAGCTTTCAATCTTCCAGAGAAACGTTGGCAACTATCACACTTTCTAACCAGCTAGGTTGCATCTTTAAAAAGAGTAGGCCACCAATAACCAGCTCTTAAAATCTTATGTGTTGTCACTCTCCCAGCAAAATGTCCTCCACAAAATCCCCCATGGAAATCAGCAGAAATCAACTTGGGAGCTTCATCTTCAGTTATGCATTTCAAGAGGACACCTTTAGGGTTCTTCCAAGCCAGCCCAAGGTCTATTATGATATATTTTGAGAAGCCAACTTGAGGGCTCTTTTCTGATTTTTATTCAAGTGACTAGGACAGCATAGGTGTCTGAGGTAGAAAATCACATCTTTTACCACTCAGATCTCATCAATTTTTCAAGAAGGTCTGCCCCTTTTTCCTCTAGTTGATTCACTTCTACATTTTGCAAATTTCTCTCAGCCATGAGCTTGGCAAGACCCAAACCTCTTACCAGCTTTGTTGTTTGGATATCTATATCATATTCTTGTAATTTTTGACCCATCTACATCTCTTGCTTGATACCTCCATGTCTGATAAGATGTCTTTAACCATGGTGTGGGGAACATAAGCAACAACCTTTGAACTCAAAATGTAGGGCCTGAAAATCTTTATTGCTTTTACTAGTGCAAATGCCTATTTTTCCATGATTGTATACTTCAACTCAGCTGCTTGTAAAGCCTTGCTAAAGAAGGAAATAGGCCTCTTAGCTCCATTCTCATCCTTTTGCAACAAGACTGAAGCAATAGTAAATTCAAAGGAAAAAGAAAAGATTTGGAAAGGCCTCCTATAGTTTGGAGCTGCCAAAACAGGTGCATGCTTAAGTGCCTCCTTTATTCCTTCAAAAGCTTGAATGGCAGCCTCTTCCCACTTGATAATTTGATCCTTTCTTAGCATGCTTGTGATTGGAAGAGTTAGCTCAGCAAAATTGGAAACAAACCTTCTAATGAAATTGATTTGGCCAAAGAAAGATTGGATACCTTTCTTGGTTCTTGGAATGGGCACTTTGTTGATTGCTTCCACTCTCTCAGGGTCTATCATAACACCTTCTTTGGAAACAATATGCCCCAATAGCTTGGCCTTTTGCATGCAAAAATGACACTTCTTTGGATTAAGTGAAATTCCATACTCTCTACATCTGATTAGCATCTTCTCTAGGTGTTGCAAATGGTCTGCTCACTGCCTCGAAAAAATAGTCACATCATCTTGGTAAACTGCAATAAAGTCATTGATATAACTATAAAAGGCAACATCCATTTCCCTTTGAAAAGTAGCACTAGCATTCATCAATCCAAAAGGCATCCTTACAAAAACATAAGTCCCCCAAGGAGTAGTGAAGGTTGTCTTAAGTCTTTCTGATTCTTTGACAACTACTTGATTGTATCCAGAGAAACCATCCAAAGTAGAAAGCATCTCTGACCCTGTTACAAGCTACAACATATTCTCCATGTTTGGCAAAGGGTAGTTTTCCTTCATAGATGCTTTGTTTAGATTCCTAAAATCCACACAAAGTCTGATATCTCCATTCTTCTTTCTAACTGGGACAAGGTTTCCACCCAAGATGAGTATCTGAATGATGCCACCATCTCTCAATTTATTCAACTCTTCTTGCATTTTCATGGAAAGCAGTGGGTTAATAGGCCTTTTTTTTGTCTAAATGGCTTGGTTTTGGCCTCAAGAGGAATCTCATGCTGAAATAAATCTTCTCTATATGCCTTCAGCTCTGAATAAGACCAGGCAAGGCAGTCTTGATACTTCTTTAAAAGTTGGGCATAGGACTATTTTTCCTCTTTGCTGAGATGGCTGCCCAACCAGATCTTCCTTGGTTTATCCTTGGTTCCCAAGTTGTGCTCTTCCACATCCCTTGAAGCAGACATCTTTCTATTTATGATGTAATCAACATTGTTAAAATTGGATTCAAGTGCAACAAGACCTTTGGGAATGGTGTTTGTCTTCAATTGTATAATATCCTTGTCAAACAAAGTTTCTCTACCTTCATTCATGCATACCATTGGTTCCCAATCAATATTCTGACTGAAAATTCACCTTGGCATTGTAAGAATCTCAATACTTGGGCATCATTATCAAAAATCTGCCAATGTTTCACATTATCCAGGACAGTTGGCCTTGTTAGCACTTCAATGTTATATTCACAAAAAGGTGAAATGGTACAATTTTCAAATCTAGAGCCAAGTACATCCAACTTATCATTAAGCAGCATTAAGACTTCTATCATGGTAAACAATGTTAAAGGAATCAAACATTTCAATCAAGTCCCAAACAACATGCTTATATTGTTTCATACGCTGATTTTTTGTGGCATATAACTTCCTTACTTGCTTGACAACCAGCTCTGAATCTCCTTTAGCAACAATATCCTTTACTCCATACTTCCATGCAATCCTTAATCCCAACAATAATGCCTCATACTCAGCAATGTTGTTAGTGCATTCAAAATTGAGCTTGAAGGAGAAAGGAAACTCTTCCAAACTAGGAGAAACCAGCACTATACCAGCACCATTGCCAAATTTGGAGCAAGCTCCATCAAATAGTAATGTCCATGGAGAACCTACCATACCAAGGCACTCTGATTTTTCCATCTTATTCTCTTTTCCATCAGCAAAACCAATGAAGTTGTCAACATCTACATCAGCAAACAACACTTCATAAGAAGCATTGTTGGGATCTTCAATCAAGTGTAACATCTTCTTTTCACCATAGAGTTTGACAAGGCTACCCATCAATGGGAATGGTGGAAAAGACATGTCCATTTGAACACTACCACCAACACTTGCAGCCCATTTTCTTGAAAAAGCATACCCCATTTGGCGGGGCAATCAACAATTACAACATCAAGTTTTAAATTCTTACCCGGATAGGCTGCAAGTTGCACTACTAAACCCTTCACACAACCAACAACCAACACTTCCCTTGAATCCATGGTTACACTTCCCATATGCTATTGTCACTTTGATATCCAACTCATTCATGACTTCTAGAGGCATGACATTACATGATGCACAATCAAACATGTAATTGTGAAGTAACCTATATTTTATGAGAAAAGTTGTGAAGAATGGATCAACATTCAATTGGGAATCAACCAAGGATGTCCCCAAATATACTTTAGGTGCCTCTCCAAAATCTTCCATTGGTGGTGGTGTTTCAAGGCCAACAATGCTTTGAAGAGGATTCTCAACAACATTTACATTTCTGCTTGGGGTAATCTTTTCTTCTTTCAATCCCAAGTACTCGAATGCTCTCTTCTTATGCTTAGGAATTCTAAGCAATTCAATAATTGGAACACTCACTTTAATTTGGCTCAAAACTGGGCTATATCATATGGAACATTATTTGGTAAGACAACATTGGAAGGAAACAAGAAGGTTCATCGATGGAGAAGTATTCTTGGTAGCCTAGGCATGAAGAGGATTGATATTTTTTTTGCATGGGACACACGGGGTTCTTGGTAATTGTTTCTTTTCTAGGATTGTCTTTGGGAATGTTTGTGAACAAGGGTGTCTTGGTTTGGCTTGAGGACCAGCTCCTCTAACAATTTACTTCTAGTATTGTACTCTTTCTCTTGACCAACCACAACATTCATTAAATTAATTGTCTATCTTCCTCCGAAGGAATACCACCATCATACTTCTTGATCATTAAAGCCCTTAGATATTCAAAGTCATTATTAGGAATTTCAAAGGCCTAAACTACATCTACATCATGAGCTTGAGGAAGAGAAAGAAATGGTACCCTCTTTATGCAATCCCAAAAGGTTACTGTCAGTCCTTGCACTTATCACATCTATTGATGTTGCTGCTTGTTGTGAGCCTGAAGAGCTGCCCATCATACAAATGTCATCATCCATTTCATTCTCATTATCATCATCAATATCTTGTTGGTCCATTTCACATGGAGGATGAGGAAGAAAACATCTATCACACCAATCCATATCAGAAATTTCTTGAACATGAAGCAACCCTTGCAGTTAGAGGGTCAAACACCACTCTATTTTCACGTGCTTAGGGTTGTCTATTTGCATATCCAACAGGCCCTTTACCTCTATCATCTTGTCTTTGATCACCCCTAGGATGATTGCCAAATCTATCATGGTTTTGAGTTCTTTTCTATCCTTGTGAACTTTGCCCAATTCCTTTCTCATCGGGCTAATTTGTAAGAAATTTCTTTTGTGAGCCCTGCCAAAGTCTTGACAACATCTTCTAAATCAGCACCCTTGCTAGCTTGAGGCTTCTGGGGTTTATCATAGCTTCACACCATCCCTCTTAAGTGGTTTACCAATAGCTTTAATATTATTTTCAATTTGAAGTGCCATGGTGAAAGCTTGCCTCAAGTTTGTAGGATTTTTGTCTCTCAAGTAATAGGCTGCCTTTTTATCAAATGCATCTGCATATTTGATCAAGCAAGATTCATCACAAGGCCTCAAAATGACAGGCAACCTTCTCAATGTTTTATTAAATCTTGTATTGAAGTCATGGACTGTCTCATTGGGTTCTTCTTGATATTTTCAAATTCAGACAAAAGAAATCTAGGATCAGTCCTATCACCATACTGTAATCTAAATGCATTTTTCATCTCAGTCCATGAATCAATAGAGTTATCAGGTAGAGCCTTGTACCAATCCCTAGCATCTTCTTCAAGTGTATGGATAAACAACTTGATATACACATCCTCAAATTCTATCTCAAAATCTTCCATCATATTATCAAACAGTTTGAGATGTTGATCACCGGTAATGGCATTGTTACCTTGGAATTTTGGTAACCTATTTCTCACATCTTGTGGGACAACATTTGGATAACCATCCATTCCTCCAAAATTTATAGGACCAAAGGTGTTAACAACAAATGGAGGTCTAGGCTGAGCCATATTGTTTGGTGGGGGTGATCTTGGAGGTGAAACAATCTGGTGAGGAGTAGTAATGGGTCTGATTGGAATAGATGAGTGATCTTTAAAATGACAACCCCCAAAGGCTCTCTCTCTTGATAAACTTTAGAAAACTTAGAAACCACAAGAGCAGATTTAGGAGAAAGTTTTTTAAATACACAAGGAGGTCCCTCACCTGATGGAGAATGAAAATCAGCAAGAAAATTGCTTGAATCAGATCTACTTGAAGAAGAATTATAATCTTCAATAACAGGTTGCTCTCCTTCAAATTCAACTATGGGGATCTCTTTTCTTGCAACCAAATCACCAACCACTTTCCACACTCTTCTTCCTTCTAGTTATGAGCTTCTTGATTGGTGAGCAACTTCTTAGAAGAGTCCTTGATGAAGAGAGATCTCCTTCCCTCTAGCTTGACTAGATTTAAACAACAAGTTTCAAATGACAGAGATGTATAAGACAACTGGTATTTCAAGATCCCAACAACATGGAGTCGCCACTAAGGAATTCCACCTTAGTTGTGCAAGAAAGCACTAAAATATTATGTCAAATGTATGCTATGACTGAAAAATTTGCAAGGGTTTACAAATTAGATCTTCTTCTTCTTAATTCAACCAAAAACAATGCATCCAAATTATATAAACTATTGGTAAATGAGAAAGAAGCAGGTTGAGCTTGAAATATTTTTACCCAAAACATGCAAGATCTGAAGTATGAAATGATATCTCAAGAATGTAACAACTCAAATACTTGATCACACAAATGCTCAAACCTTTCAAACACTTCAAAACCACCAAGAAATTCCAAGAAGTCCCCAAATGGTGCGCCACTCAGGGTGTTGGTATCCAGATTTAATCTCCTTCACAACTTGAACAACATCATGAACTTGCACAAGACACTCAAGGATAGATAGATGGTTTGTATGTCATTTGTAGCCGGGGAGCACACCTATCTACTTGTTTGCATTCAAGATTTGAGGGAGTGGATAGCACCTTCAAAAGGGTTTTGATCTAACCCTCACTATTTTAGGTTGTGCCTATCAACCAAGGCAAGAGAACCTATATTGCAGCCCTTATATGGTAAAGGAGATGGAGATATCCTTGTGTTTTGCATATGGTATGGAAGAGGCCTTGTGAAAACATGATCAAGCATCCATTATCCAAACTCAAAGGAGTTGTCACTACTAAATGATGGAAATGTTCTCAAAACAAAGCTAGGGCTGCTAAAGACATGATAAAACCCTGATATACTTTGTGCATTTTGGTGGAAGGATTGTATTCTTTTGTTGACACACAATGCAAATGCAGGGGTAGTATAGGTAGGATGAGTTAGTTTGAATGAAATTTTGTGGGAGATGCTTAGACAAGTCTAGCTGGGAATTACCAACTTCTTTGAAAACCTTTGCAGGAAATTTGCAATACCTACACAACAAGGATGCTTCCAAGGGTTTTAAATGCTCATTCAACTAGGATATGTGCACAAATGGAGGCCCAAATCTGCACTCTTCCACACAACCTTTGATAACCTACCACAAAATCTTGAAGCAAAATACCAACAAAGTATCCAGGAATCCCTGTTTAATCATGACCTAAGGTGCACCCAAAGGTTTACAAACAAATAGTCTCATTATTCAAGGACAGTGAAATGATTTTAAATCTGTTTATCTTCTATCAGATGAAAGCTCTTCTGAATATAAGATTACAAATGCCATTAAACCATCAACAAGAAATGAGACCCTGTATGATCAAAGAGATCCTAAACACAAGATTGCAACATGAGCAAGAAACACAAATTGAAAACATTCTGAGACATAAGTATATGCAAAATTTTCCAAGAGATAACACCACATAATCCAAAATTTGATCAAATACATCAATAGGGGAATGCTATAAGAACAATCTCAGAGCTGTTGATGGATTTACAGCTGAAACCAACTCAACATGATGAAATATGATACAAAATGGAATTAAAATTGGCTCTCAGGTGGTTCTCTCCAGAGAAATGGATTTCTTCCAGCCTTTTGCTTGAAAATTCTGAGTCTTTTTCTCTCTTCTGTCTCCTCCCCCTTTACAAATGCTTGAAAAATACATTTTATACCTCATGCTAGCTTGGATCCTTGCATCCCAAGAAAAGAATATGCTTAGGGATCAAATTTGTTACAAGAAACCTTATCCATTTCATGAAAATGACATTAAACTGTAAAACAACTCGTAAAATGCCAGGGATGCACAAATATTTTAAAATATTACATGAATTCAGATTCTTATCCATCCTAGGGTCACATTTTTGGCATTCAGACATGCCAACATGCTTTTGCAATCATTTTTCACCTTTTACTTCATCATTTTTCACCTCTGCAACTTTAATTTTCACCTTTCACATTTTTCACGGGTCTAGGGAAAAATTTCATCAAAAACATCATAAGCCATCAAATTAGCTCCCAAAAATGGTGCCATTGTTCTCAGAAGGTCGAGGGGACTCAAAATCATATAAGGTTTGATGAATTTCAATGAAGAAATTCAATTTCCAAGTTTCTTGGAGTTCCCATGGCGCCCAAAAATGAAATTGCACAGTGACCATTGATTTTAGTCAACCTTTAATGCTAGCCCTCCACGTGGAGGATGAGATTCATGAATATTCCCTTTTTTCCTTTGGATAAGGTGGACACGTGTCCAAAAACTATTGGCATGGGCCCTTCCCTTTTAAAATTTGCATTTGTAACCTTTTTATGCCTTTGGAAAATTTTGAAAATTTTCCCCGCGTGCCCCTGGACCCGCCACGTGTCCACATGTGGGCCCTACCAAAACTGTGGCCAATTTGATGAATTTCGCCACCATTTTGAGAAAAGGAAAATTTTCTCAAAAAACTCCACGGGCCCGAACACCCACTCTTTCCTCGCCACGTGGCGGTCTCCCATTCGCTGTGGAGCCGACCCTCCAAGTTTTCCTTCAACCATCCACGAGCACAAAAACCTCTTATGGGCCCATGCTCTCTTTTTGCCCTTTTGTAAATGCCACGTGTCACCCCCTGATTGGCTGTGGGGGGACACCTCCAAATTTTCCATGGGTCAATTTTTCACTTGAGATTTTTCCAAAATTTTGCAAACTTTTCCACTTTCTCTCCGCACTCCAAACCTCCACCAAATTTTGGACACGTGTCCTCCTCTAATTGGACACGGGCCTTCGGGAAAAAAATTTCTTTTGTAACTTTAAGCCCAAAAACAACAAAAATTTTGAAGTCCCGCCGACTCCATTTGACCTTCCTGGACACGTGTCCACTTTTCATTGGAGGCAGGCCCATTTTTCATTTTTTACCTTGCAAACATAAAGGAAAAAATTCATAAAATTTTCCTTCAGCCCCTTCTTCCATCTCGCCTCCTGGACACGTGTCTTCCTCCAATTGGTTGTGGGCTCTCGGGCCAAATTTTAACTTTAATATTTTGAAGTTAAAAACTTCAAAATTTTCACAAACTCGCCCCTCCATGCTGACTTTCCTAGACACGTGTCCACTTCTTATTGGAGGCGGGCCTTTGGGTCAAAATTTTACCTTAGCATCCGAGGCAAAAACAATAAAATTTTCCAAGTCCTTCCTCCACCCGCCTGACCTTCTGTGCCACGTGTCACCTTCCAATTCATTGCGGGCCTTCGGAAAAAAATTGATTTTGAGAAATTTGCAAAAATGAAGGCAAAATTTCTAAGTGCGACCCGCCACCCACCGATCCTCCAGCCAATCACATTGTGCCATGTAAGCACTTCACTGTAGCAATGCGGGCCACGGGCAATTTTTTTCTTGTGCCAAAATTAAAAAGTGACAAGTTATAACATTTTCCCGCATATCCTCGGCCAATAGGAGCCTGCCACATCACCAAAAGTTTTTGATGACTAATTTGATGGGAAAATGACACCCCATATGCCCTTCAAAACATAAAAAATACATAGGATGCCCTAGAAGTTGAATTTTTCACAGGAGGACAGATTTCTTGGTTTTAAACCAACTGAATCATGTTTTGACATTAGTTTCGACCAGGGGATTGGGATTTCACTTGCACATAAATGGAATTTGATCAAGCCCGAGTTTCTTGCATGATTTGGCAATGGAAAAAAAGCGACACGGCCGTGGAAAAGAAGAAATTAGGGCACAGAAAGGGGGGAACTTGGAAGTTTGTTCAAATTAGGGAAAAATAATAACAACCTAGGCACTTTCGAAGGATTCCACTGGGATAAATGAGTTGCAGATCATCAAATTGAAAAAATGAAACGTTTGTGAGCAAATTTGGACAGAAGAAATTAGGGCACATTATGAAAACTCAATAATTACGCGTATGTGTAGATGGGTGAATGGGCCAATTTAATTGCCTTAGAGTTCTAAACATTTATTAGATCTTAAGAACCTTTAGGAAGTCATTATAAAGGACTCTAAGTTAATAGGATAATATATTTAATAAATTAACATAAGGTTAACCTTTCTAGGATTCAATATTAACAAAAGAGAATAAAACATTTAACTATGTAAATTAACCTAGGGTACCTTCCTAATGTATAATGGATTAATGGACCTTAGAGATAAATTTAATAATATGTTAACTTTTTAACTAGACACAGTTCTTCAATCGTAGTTGAGTTTAGTGGTATAGCTTAATTTAATGAACCCTAAGGGCCAAACACATTTGTAACCTTCTTATAACTTAAAAAAAAAAATAGTCACAATTTTTGGGTTAAGTGTTAGGTGTTGGCGTGTTTTGAGATCGTCATTTTTGTGGCGTTACAAAGATAAGGATGGATTAATTCGTTGGACTAGGTCGTGGGGTACCCCTACATATAAAAATAATAATAATATTAATAAAATTTGAAAATTAGAATTTCCTTAAAGTTAATAAAAATTAAAAATTAAGAAAAAAATTAATAAATTCAAAATTCAAAACTTTATAATTTTTTTGAAATATAGGAATTAATAAAAATCCATTAAAATTGATAAAAATTAATTAAAGTTAGAATTTTATAAAAATAATAAAGAGAATTATTATATTAGAATTTCCTTAAAATTAATAAAATTCAAAATTCAAACTTTATAATTTTTTGAAAAATAAGAATTAATAAAAATCCATCAAAATTGATAAAAATTAATTAAAATTAGAATTTTATAAAAATAATAAAAAGAATAACTATATAGCAATGGATGTGTGCATCTTAGGGGACTAGTCTTGCCTCAGCTTGCCCCTTCCTGTCCCCAACTTGGCAAAATGTAAGACCAAGGTAAGGATGGGTTAGCTTCTATGGGTGGGGGCGAGGGTACCCCTTTGTATAAAATAATAATATTTATTAAATTTTAAAATTAGAATTTCCTTAAAGTTAATAAAAGTTAAAAATTAAGATTTTTTGGAAAAATATGAATTAATAAAAATCTATCAAAATTGATAAAAATTAACGAAATTTAGAATTTTATAAAAATAATAAAGAGAATCACTATATTAGAATTTACTTAAATTTAATAAAAATTAATAAAATTCAAAACTTAATAATTTTTTTGAAAAATAGGAATTAATAAAAATCCATTAAAATTGATAAAAATGAATTAAAATTAGAATGTTATGAAATATAGGAATTGATAAAAATCCATTAAAATTGATAAAAAATAATTAAATTTAGAATTTTATAAAAAGTAATATTCAGAATTATTATATTAGAATTTCCTTAAAATTAATAAAATTCAAAATTCAAACTTTATAAAAAATTTGAAAAATAAGAATTAATAAAAATCTATCAAAATTGATAAAAATTAATTAAAATTAGAATTTTATAAAAAATAATAAAAAGAATAACTATATAGCAATGGATGTGTGCATCCTAGCTTGACTCTTGTAAAAATGTAAACATGTCCCCAACTTGGCAAAATGTAAGACCAAGGTAAGGATGGGTTAGCTCGTTGGGCCGCGAGGGTACCCCTTCGTATAAAAAAATAATATTAATAAAATTTTAAAATTAGAATTTCCTTAAAGTTAATAAAAATTAAAAATTAATAAAATTTAAAATTCAAAACTTTATAAATTTTTTGAAAAATAGGAATTAATAAAAATCTATCAAAATTGATAAAAATTAACTTTAAAGTTAGAATTTTATAAAAAATAATAAAGAGAACATGAAGGAAGCAAGCTAACCCAACAAGATAACCCTAACAAGCTAACCCAACCCAACAAGCTAACTCATACTTACCTTGGTCTTATATTTTGCCAAGTTGGGAATAGGAAGAGAACACGCTGAGGCAAGACTAGTCCCCAGGATGCACACATTAACCATTCTTATATAGTTACTCTTTATTATTTTTATAAAATTCTAATTTTAATTAATTTTTATCAATTTTGATGGATTTTTATTAATTATTATTAATTTTAAGGAATTTATTAACTTTAACAAAATTCTCATATAATAATTCTCTTTGTTATTTTTTATAAAATTCTAAATTTAATTAATTTTTATTAATTCCTATATTTCAAAAAATTACAAAGTTTTGAATTTTAAATTTATTAAATTTTTTTCTTAATTTTTAATTTTTATTTAGTTAAGGAAGTTATAATTTTAAATTTTATTAATATTTTTTTATATACGTAGGGGTGCCCCATGCCCAACCCAACGAGCTAATCCATCCTTACCTTGGTCTTACATTTTGTCAAGTTGGGGACAGGAAGGCAAGCTATGAGGCAATACTAATCCCCTAGGATGCACACAACCATTGCTATATAGTTATTCTCTTTTTTTTTTTATAAAATTCTAATTTTAATTAATTTTTATCAATTTTGATGGATTTTATTAATTCCTATTTTTCAAAAAAATTATAAAATTTTAAATTTTGAATTTATTAACTTTAAGAAAATTCTAATATAGTAATTTTCTTTATTGTTTTTTTATAAAATTTTAACTTCAATTACAATTATGAAATTTTGAATTTGATTGTTTCTTTTTCTTAATTTTTATCAACTTCAAAGAAATTCTAATTTTAAAAAAATTCAAAGTTTATTATATTTTGAAAGGGCACTACGGCAAGAGCCCAACAAGTTAACCCATCCTTACCTTGGTCTTACATTTTGCCAAGTTGGGAACGGGAAGAGGCGAGTTGGGGTAAGACTAGTCCCCTAGGATGCACACAGACCCCACAACTCACATACATCAATACATTAATTTGAATTTTTGTTTTTAATTTTAATTTTTAGTTTTAATTTTTGACTTACATTTTTATTTTTATTGTTATTATTATTATTATTCTATTTAAAAAAATTTGACAATAATTATATTTTACTATTAAAAATTTTCTTCATTTAGTAAGAGTTTTTATTTAAATTATTGTTTTTTCTCATTTTTATTAATATTCTTTAATTTTTAATTTTCTTAAAATTATAAAGTTTTGAATTTGATTGTTTATTTTTCTTAATTTTTATCAACTCCAAAGAAATTCTAATTTTTTAAAAAATCAAAGTTTATTATTATTTTATAGGAAGGGGTACCCAACAACCAAGCCCAACGAGCTAACCCATCCTTACCTTGGTCTTACATTTTGTCAAGTTAGGGATTGTTGTGCCCACTTCCCTTCGACACCTTTTGATATTGATTATGACACTGTTGACTATATTTATGGACATTATTGTAGCTTTTGAGTTGGTATGATGTTAGATGTTAGAGATCATGGACTGTTGTTGATTTTGATTCATATATGATGCATGTGGATAATTGGAGACATTTTATACTGATGTTGTTATGATGTTGACATGGTTATGTGTGTGTGTGTGTGTGTGTTGTTGGACATGTGTTATTTTGTCATATTGAGTAGACCTAGAAAATTGAATTAATCTTGTGATCTTATGATTATGGATGAAATTGTAAATGATGTCGTTACTTGCTTGATGATGTTTTGATTTATATATAGATGACTTTGGATTTATATTTTATATTTATTTTAGATTATTTGATGTGGCCACAAGGCCGAAGGAGGTATTTTTGTTTTGTAGGTAAACATGTCACAACAAACATCGGGGATTGGAGACCAACCACATTGGAATTATAGATGAATTCAACAAGGGTCACCATGGCAACGTGTATTTATTATGTGTGGGTACGTAAATTTTTATTAGGGGTAATTCCATGGGGGATCACCTTCGAATGTGACCAAGGGGTTAGGTGTATTCTTTTATTTAGTTTCTTTTGTTTAATTTTGGTATGTGATTTTAGTGATGTATTTCCCTTTATTATTTATTTCATTTGTGTCTAGATTAGTGAGTAATCATGTTGTTAAATAAATTAAATGGGTCAAAAGAATGCATTTATTAGAGTTGTTGGCTCTTGGTTTATGTGTTGTAAGTGATGTGTAAGTAACCTTGGGTGTGAAACACTCCACCTTCCTTTTGAAATTCAGATTTGTCCTTAGGGACTGATTTTGGAGGCTTGTGGGACAAGTTAAATTTGTCCCACACCTCTTAAATTGTTACACCAACCCTACCTATGGGTTGGAGGGTCAAAATTAGCCCTTATTATGTATTTTGAGAAGACAAATCATAGGTTTTATTGCACCTTCTTGCATAAAATTAATTTTGGTCCTTGGGGTGTGGACTTGGATTGTGTGTGTAAGTAAAAGGGTCATTTTATTCACCCACTTATTAATTATGCCTTGGAGTTGAAGTTGACTTGTGAGGTGGAGTTGAGGATGAGTGATGTGGCATCCTACATGGAGCCACCTCATCCTCCTCTCTCCCTTTTCTATTTATTCAATTCTTTTTTTTTGGGGTTACTTCATGGGGGTTACTTCATGTTGGTCTGGTGCTCTTGAAATTGGAGAGAGTTAGAGGATTTTGAATGCTTGTGGAATTGTTGGTGCTTTGGGAATGTTTGGATTTGAAGAAGCTTGCGGTTGAACTTTTGGATCAAGCTCTATCATGGAGAGGTAGGATCTTGACTCTTGTAAAATGTTTTTTTATATTGTGCTTATGTGAATGTTTTTAATGTTTGGTATGTTTGTTGGTTGGTTGGGTAGATTGCCTAGGTGTGGTGTAGGAGAAGACTATGGGGATATTTTGTGGGGAGGCATAATAGTTTTGGGAAGGTATAAGAGTTATTCATGGAGGGATTTTGGGTTGGGTGTTCCACCTTGGACAAGAAATAACTTGTATTTCTTACTTTTGGGGGAAGCATAAGAGAATGGGGAGGCATAAGAGGTACTTGGGGGAGGCATAAGAGTATGTAGGGGTTTGAGATGAATATTTTGACGGGTTTTTAAGGTGGTCACTGATTCTTCATTGGGAGGTATAAGCAACTTCCCCCATAGATCTTCCTCTTTTGACCTTTATGTGATGAGGCCTTGTATATTTTGTTATTGCCTTTCTGTGATTGTAGTTGCATTTTATTTTGGATTGTGATATGATTGTGAAATTTGTTTTATGTTTTGGAAGCTTGTCTTGTTGCCATGAGTTGAATCCATTTCCTATTGTAATGTGGTTGGGGCTGGGGCCAATGAGGAGGACGACTTCTCCTCTTCATTGGAATTATTGGTTGGGTGGAGAGCGTTGCCTTCCCCTTTTCTTTGTTGTGACCAAATGAGATCTGGCGGATCTCTCTTGTTGTTTCTTGGAGTTGTGTATGAAGACAAATCTTACAGTTCTCCTTGGGTTCCCTTATTGTAAAATTTTCCACTTTAAGTGGATGACTTTGTAATAATATTTGTAGTGAAAAGCTGCTATGTTTTTGGATATGAAAGTTGTATTTGTATGTGAAAAAGGAATGAGAAAGATTTATTTGGCATATTTTGGCAAACAGAAAAGAAGTGTAAAAGGAATTATTTCATTTAATTGAATGTTGATTCACCTTTCATCAAATGGTGTTACTCTTGTTTAAAACTTGTTCTATGTATATTGTAAACTCTCTATTGAAGGCTGGAAATGCCTATGTTAAAATTATTACATTCCTCTGTATTATTTGAAGGGCACGTTTTGAAAATAGAATTACATTCTTGCTTTTCACATATTGATTGAAGGAAAGTTGAACATTGTAAATTTAGAATGGAATGAACTTAAATGTTTAAAGCATGGAAAATGAAATAGATAAATATCCAGTTTGAAATACGTGGATCTTTATTAGATTGTTTCAAACCTGCAATAAATGTCATAAAAATATACAGAGTACCTTACAACTATGAAAGACAAATGGAAAATTAAAATTAATTAAAGATGATCAAAACGCATCCCAAAATAGTTTGTATTGCTCAAGAAATTTACTTAGAACTTTATTAATCGAGCTAGAGGCAGAAAAATGTCTTTACCGAGAAAAGAGAAAGGAAATAAATCCATTTTGAAATCCCAACCATAATCAATTAATCCTTACAAATCCATCCAATTTCTATCAAGTGTGATCCTCCATGTTTTTGGCATGTTGAAGAAGAAAGAATGGCAAATTGAATCAAGTCTAGTAGTTGAAAAAGTTTAATTCACATTTTAATGGCAGGAAAATATGTTTTGTCAAATTCACACTTAAGTTTTTCAAAAATTAATTTTGATATTTTCTATGAAAATAGGAGTTTGAGCCCTTTCCAAAAAGTCCTCATTTGCTCAAATCTAAGCTTCCAGTCGAAAGTTATGGCCTTCTAAAGTTTTGACATCGTTTGGTTCAAAAAAAAAAAACTAACTGTCAAAAATAAATTTTTGTAAATTGGATCGTGGGCCCGAAAATTACTTAGGGAAATTTTTGCAAAAAGGAAAAAGTCACAAGTTCTTTGCGGCTCATGCAAGCTCAAATTTTCTCTTAGGAAAAAAAGATATACTTCCGCCCCATTAAGAAATTGGCCCACACGTTCAAACTTTCTTTTTGAAAAAAAAATGGAAAATTTTTCTAAGTCTCCTATGTACCCGCACCCCACCATGACCAATGAGGGTCTTCCATGTGGCTTCTTTAGGTGTCGACAAAGGCGTGGATTGTTTTAGACCTTATCACTTTTGGAAAAGATTGGCAAAAATTCCTAAGTTTCCCCTTGGCCGCCTTCCTGCCAGTCTTTGTTGATCTGACACGTGGCTTTGTTTGGCATCGGCGAAGGTGCGGGTTATTTTTAACCTTCACGCTTTTTAACACAAAAGCCAACATTTCTAAGTTTTCCCACAGCCCGCTTCACGCTTGAAGTTTTGGGCAGACACTTGGCATCCTTAGGCGTCGGTGGAGGCACGGATGTTTTTAAACCTTTTTGCCCTTTCAACAAAAAGAGTTAAAATCCAAAATTACCTCCAATGACCTGTCTTTCCACGTTGACTCAAAATTTTGGACATGTGTCCTTGTGGCTTGGGGAAAATTTTCTTCCTCGGCGAAGTCTTGTCAGGCAGGTGTGGTGTGCAAATGAAAATTACGCTTTTTAGCTAAAGCGCCAAATGTCTCCCCAGGTCACGGCCCGAAACCTTTCCCAGGAAAAAATTCATCCTGGACCCACAGACCCGCCTTTGGGAAAAATTTCTTCCCTAGGCCCACCTTTGGGAAAAATTTCCTCTCCAGGCCCTTGACTCAGTAACTTAAGAAATATGAGGAGTTAGGAGGACTTCTTTATATCATTGGAAAGGGGAAGAAATTTCCTATCTAATGGAAATGTTTTCATAAACCTTAAGTGCGTTAATTATGTGAAAAATTAAGTTGAAGTGCAAAGATGAGTCTGAGAGTGGGTAAGTGGGAAATTACCCTTTTTTAACTTAAATGTTTAACTCTAAAGCATGGGTTGACTCTTTTTAAGGGGTCACATTATGGAATAAGAGAATGTTTTCTATCCCATGTAAATAAGAACCTTGGTTATTGTTTAGACCTAGTGAAATTAAAAACCTTGGGCATTTAATTGCTTTGGCCCCTTTGACCCTCTAAAATTAATTAAGGAATATTTAACTATAGTGTTAATTTAATTATTTATTAAATTAACACCTAAGAGAAATTTAACTATATTTGGATTAATTATACTCATTAATTTTGTAATGTGGATCTAATGTTTGTTACAATGGGAAAATTTCATTTATTAAATTATAATTGACTTTGAATCTTTGTTGTGACAACTGTTGCTTGAAGCTTGGTAGTGGTCACGCTTTTAAAAAAATTATTCCATAATTTTTCTATCTAAACCTAGGTTGTTCTTGGGTCTCGAGTGGTCGTTTTTAGTGGGCGTTATAGGGACGGGAAGAGGTAAGTTGAGGCAAAGACTAGTCCCCTAAGATGCACATTGACCCAGTAACTCACATACATCAATACATTAATTTGAATTTTGTTTTTAATTCTAATTTTTAGTTTTAATTTTTGAGTTTCATTATTATTATTATTATTATTATTATTATTATTATTATTATTATTTTATTTTATTTTTTGACAATAATTATATTTTACTATTAAAATTTTTCTTCGTTTAGTAAGAGTTTTTATTTAAATTATTGTTTTTTCTCATTTTCATTAAATATTCTTTAATTTTTAATTTTCTTAAAATTATTAAGTTTTGAATTTTGATTGTTTCTTTTTCTTAATTTTTATCAACTCCAAAGAAATTCTAATTTTAAAAAAAAAATCAAAGTTTATTATTTTTTTGATAGAAAGAGAGTCTTGAGCCCAACGAGGCTAGCCCATCCTTACCTCGGTCTTACATTTTGCCGTTGGGGACAAGAAGAGGCAAGTTGGGGCAAAGACTAGTCCCCAGGATGCACACACCCATACATGCAACTCACATAAATCAATACATTAATTTGAATTTTTATTTTTAATTCTAATTTTTAGTTTTAATATTTGACTTTCATTTTTATTATTACCAACAATCGCATGTGTACATTGCAATGTGAATGCCACATGGTATAAGTTATTTGGTTTGGAAGGATACATTAATTACTTTCGTAGTTGATGTGGTTTGAAATTATTACTAGGGGTCAATTGGTTCGTTCAGATCGTGTAACAACTCTGTGTTTTGTAGGCTCGTGGATAGACTACTTGATGTGCAACTTGCATTTATAGGAGATGGACCATATAGGTAAAAGTGTGCATGCCCTGCCTAAAGACCTAAATGTAAATTGAAAATGCTTCCTTGATGGTAGGGATGGGTGCTAACTTATGTTTGTTTGCTGTAAATCTTTGGGCTTTTCATACAGGATGGAACTTGAAAAAATGTTTGCAGGCATGCATAATGTATTTACTAGGGATGTTTTTGTTACTCCTTCAGAATCAGAAACCTTAGGTTTTGTTGTTTTGGAAGCGATGTCTTCTGGGGTTCCTATTGTAGCATCAAGTTTAGGTGGAATTCCAGACATCATATCTGTTGAGCAAGAGGGAAAGACATGCTTTCTTTTTACTCCTAGAGACATTGATGGCTATTTGTGTAAAGTTAAACTACTACTGAACTCTCTCGAACTTTGACTGAATGCCGGTAAAGCTGGGAGATCAAAAGTTGAGAAGCATGACTGGCGAGCTGCTACAAAGAAGGTACGTAATGAGCAATATAATGTTACAATTTGGTTCTGGTAGAAAAAGCACTTTCAACTCGTTCGGTGGGTAGGCTGGATGGTAAGATACACTCCTTTAAAATCCCAACTACGTTATTCCTGACTTTGGCAGTTAGTCTGGTGGTTCAGATAGACTCCTTGTTGAACCCATGTTAGCATGGTGGTTAAGATATGCTCCTTGTGGACAGTTTGCATAGCAATTATGGTGACTATTGTGTTTCATGGTACAAATATTCCTCCTTCATGTTTTTCTAAAAAAATAGCAACTGCACAAAAACAAAAGACAAAAAATAAGAATCATTGGAAACATAGCATCTAGAGTTGCTCACGCATTAGATGCAAGTGCATTAAAATTTAGTGTAATTTACACTTTTATGTATATTGGAGGTTAAGAATGAACCATAAAATTGAAGAAAATTATAATCCTTGAAACATGTGCATCAAGGAATTGTTTTCAAATACGCCCCTTTTAAGGATTGTGTTTCTATTTCTTGTCTTGTAGATTAGCCCTTGTAGCAATATATAAGAAAAGGATAGTGTTCACATACCAGTTCAAATCCCAGCCCAAACTTATTTATCCTCCTTGTTTCAATGTGATCGATGACCAAATAGTTTATGCCTCCTGGATCCTCGCTTATATTGCCAACAATGAAAAAATCTAAATTTGGCGTCATAAAAACATAACCAGCAAAACATGATGTGCTCTCCAAGAGGATCTCAAATCCTCACTATACGACACTAAATATCATCTCCAAGTGATCTGTAAAGACGTGTAGCATTGCCATAAAAAAATCCATTTATGGATGTGGATGCGAAGCATAAATCTATCTCCTACTTGGAGCCAATTAAAAATAGTTCTTGCAATGATCAAAACAACTGTCAGAATTTGACATCAAGTTTCGAGTCTTACCCATTGTCAAAGGAGCTCCATCTCGGGCGGAAACCCGTGAGAATAATATGTAAAACCACTTTTCCCCTAACGTGCCTCAAGAGAAACGGAAAGAAAAATGAGATTTGAGAGTTGGCAGCCATCAACATAAGAATATGACCTTTCAAAGAAACAAAAGCAATAATGTGTGTACAAATAGAGGTAGGTTCTAAATTTGACGGCTATCCATTCAATATAGTTGTTTATTAAGAAGACTCGAAGGGTTTTAAAAAAATTGTTTGGAGTATTTTTCCACATAACTATCAAATTTCACATGCTACCTGTGTTCTTTCCCACTTCTCATAATAACTAACCATAATTAAAGATCTCATTAGAGCTAACTATAATTAATAACTAACGCTAATTAAAGATCTCATTATAGCTAATTAAAATTAAAACTAATCATAATTAAATATCTCACCATATCTAACTACAATCAAAACTAATAGTAATTAAAGATCTCATTATAGCTAATTAAAATTAAAACTAATCATAATTAAATATCTCACTATATCTAACTACAATTAAAACTAACCGTAATTAAAGATCTCACTACAGTAATTAAATATTAATTCCCTCTCCTGAAACCATTACTTTTTAAGTACTCGTACTTTAAAAGTGACTTCTACTTGATCTACAGTTAATAAGATGATCATGATAACATTTAGTAACTACTAACAGTTATTCTGCTTTAAACGTTTTTGCTTTTAAAAGCAATTTTAAACTATTTTTAGCTAAGTGACCTGGAACTAGAAGCAATAGGTCTCCTTATTTGGCGGTCTCATGCAATGCAGGTTTTATGAGTTGTAATTTTCTGCCACAGACACAGACATACAAACATCCCTACCATCACTTTATTGGTAGAGACATCAAACAAGTTGTATGCCTTGTAATGATCACTACACTGATGCAGAGCACATCATGAAACCTATGCAACCAATGAACAAATCTAGATCAACCACCAAAAACTGTCCTATAGCTCTGATTTGAGGATCCACCACACCATTTGTCTAATTGGCACAAAACATGCAAGATTGATCTTTTAATCTTATTTTAACCTTTTCAATCAATGTACCCTATTCTATCCTCCTTCTCAATGCTAGATCAACCTTCAAAATGGTTACAAACAAGGCAAATTACAAACTCCTTTACTTTTTCTCAAAACTGTCCTTACAAGCTTCTCAAGCTTGGATAGTAACAACATGCAAAATTTAGTCTTTTTGGTCTTAACTGACATACACCATCAATGTACTCTGTTATCAAGGTCAATTTAATGATACCATAGCCTTCACAATGATCAAAAACAAAGAAAACTTCAAATGTCTCCACCTTTGTCAAAATTGTCTCATTTAGCCCTTAAGAACAAGGTCTTTGGTAGTTTCATGTTTGGAACAAACTAAAAGGTCTGCAAGTGCATACAAAGTAAGATTAGTTTCAAGCACCCATTATGCCCCTCATGGTGTATGATGAAATTTACGGTTCAATTATTAAGACAAATCACTTTTCTAACACCACCTTCTTCTCTTGTTAACTTAGTCTCTTGTAGCCCCGCAATCTTGAATTTTCAAGCATTAAAGTTGTTCGAATGATTTCCAACTGTACTAAAGTTATTTTAACATACCTTTTATCATGTTATAGTGGTCTACAAAATTTACGACCAAACTCCAAACAAAAATCCCTTTCTAGCAATTTTACTCTTACAATTAGGTCTACAGGGTAGGGCAGTCCTTCTAAAGGCAACTGACAAGGATTTCTTGCAATTATCGTCTCCTTAGCACTTTAAACACTCAAAACTAGTAACTTTGCAATCTCCATATGCAATCTATAAAGTATCAAAATCAAGAATAAAATAAAAATCAAGTTTCTAACAATCTTTATTTCCCCAAATAGGTTTTATACTGTCACAATCACTCCTACAGACAACTGTCATAGATATCCAAAACTAATAGCTTCTCAACACTCAAAACCTTGAAAAACAATCTCTATGTATCCTTTAGATGTTTTGTATAAGTTTTCGTGTTTTGGAATAAAGGGTAAAGGCTTCAATATCAACTTTTGAGACAAACCTTAGATAAGGTTTCTGAGAAACCCGAATAAGCTAAAAATTTTATAAAATGCAAACTAATCAATTTCAAAAACCCAAATCTCTACCGTAGGTCCTGCTCTAGGTCTCTTCCACATGACTAAATTACCAGTGAGGATTAATTGATCAATAGATTTTGAAAATGATGAAATATCTACATTTGAATTTTGCAGGCATGTAGGAGACTAATTTTCAGGATTTTATGGATCTCTAAGACAAAACAAAGTATATGTCTCTTTTCTATACTCAATATGGTTAAGAAGCCTCCAAATTAACTTGTTGGATCTATCTAAACTTGTCTATTCACAAGATCATCATTGAAATCTTTCTCAAGTTCCTAAACCAAAACCAACACAGTCAAGAATTTCACTGTCAAGCCAAAACAGAGCACCCTTCTTTATTGACCTGTGTCTTTTTCAATACAAAAATTTCTTCCCTACTCATTTTCCTCTAAACTCACGTGGGAATCCCCCTAACTATCTCCTTGCTCGAGCCTTTTATCTCTTTTTCATTTACATTCCATAAACCTAACTACTTTTCCACGTACCAAATCCTAAACATTAAACAGTTTCTAGAGAATTGCATCCACAAGCTCCGAATTTAGATTTTGAAGTTTTAACGACCCAAATAATCACACACGAACAACACAGTGAAATACAAGATAACTTTTTTTTTTACTTGCTTGACACATAACATGATGCAACATGTCGTCACCAAGTATACAACTAACATTGTGAACAACTTGATACAAGGATGGCCATAAAGGCAGCAGAAAACGTTCACACATATCAAGGACAATTTACTTTTCTTTTTGACAAGACAACATAGAAGTCCAATCACAGAACACACTTACAGTTAGGGCCAACCACAAGGAGATATTCTTGAGGGTTATTTATTTTAAAAGGACATCTTGCAATTCTTAGCTTACGTTTTCAAGGAGGCTCAAGATATGATCCGTATAATTCAACTTGCCAAGCCAAGATTATTCCTTTGACATTGAGTAATTATCTTTAAATCTTCTCTATTATGACATTTATTTACTTAATTCGTTTATCAAGAAAGAGGAGTATTTAAATTGAAGCTAGGGCTCTTAACCAGAATTAACAACAACTTTACTTAGGCTTCGCTAAAAGTATTAACAAGGAGTAAAAGAATTTACTTTCCAAATGGCTGAGAGATAGATTGTGTGGTTTCAAAATTGTTTTCTCCTGTTTATTAAATCTTATTATCTTCCAGAACTAACCATAGATTTCCTTTAAGTTCGTTTAAGAATTCCACCATGAAAGGGATAGTGTTCATTAGTGTAGCTAGGGGTATCAAGTTATATAATGTTACTTGCAATGATAGTCCTGCCCTTGATTACTCAAAGAATTTCTTGCTCTCAAGTTGGTGACCCCTACGTTACTTTATTTGAATACAACTTTTAATTTAACTTCCTGAAGTATTAAACAATCCCATGTTAGTTTACTTATGACACTTTATTACTAAGTCATGGCAAGGTTTAACTCAGAATTTATTCTCAAGGCAAAGTTGAAGCAACACTCATTAACGAGAACAAAACAAGATTACATCATTTCTTAAAATACTGATACTCCACAAGTCACTCAACCACAATAACCAAATTTTCTTATAATTTCAATGATGGGCACACAATGCAAGGTTTCCAAAGTTCAGATGACAAGTCCACAATACATTATACTAAGACATTAATCCTCTTCTAAACTTTCCACTGGACGTTAACAAAAGTTGAACAACATAAAAAGGTTTCGAGCAAAGGATCTTCTCAACTGAGGTTGATGACAAAAGTCTACAAATATATCCCTCATCTATACGCAAAATCCATCTGCAGCAAATTTTCTACAAGAGTCAGTTCATGAGAACTCGAGCAAGATAAGGCTACACAACCACCATAACTATTATCTAACAATATCATGAAAAGAAGCACCTTATTACAAGAATTTGGGTCAAACCTCTAAACACTATGAGCACATCAAGTTATAATAAAGTCTCTAACATGTCGATCAATGAAGGAGAAAACCTTGTACTTCGGTTAGGAGCAAATGCAACGTAAAGTAACAATCATATGAGAATGGCCCTTGGCCCTATAAGGAGAAAACAAACAATCTAAAGAAAGAGAATCCCCATCAAGTAAGTGATTAAACAATAATTACAAGATTGAGATTTGATACATATACCAGTCATCTAGAAATTTATCAAAGGTACCAAACGCATAGGCTAAAATAATATTTTTCCAAAAGAACAAGAGTTGATCGGCCCAAGAAGGGGGGAAAACACGGGTTTCAGAAATTAACACAAAAGCCATGTATAAATGAGTTTCAAACCGGAAATCAATTAGAGTATACACACAACATAAGTTTCAAGCGAAGGTAAAGTATATTACTTTTGACCATTAACTACAAGGAGATTTACCAATCATCGAGGAAGGGTCAAAATCTTACAAAGCAAGAAAGCAACCACGCGAGAGAAGAAGGGGGTTCCGTCCAACAGGAGTATACAATAATGTCATCAACTGATTTTTATAACACTAAAGGTTTGCAAACCTCCACTACAGTACTAATGTTTGGTTAATTTAAAATAAATTGCCCACATCCCAAAACAACCATATTTTACGGCAACCCTGGGTAACACAGTCAACCGTCGCACAAAGATACAAACATAACTTCAAAGTGACATTATCAAAACAAAACCTCCCGCTATGAATCCATAAGACTATCAAATGAAAGCTGAGTTTTTCCCGAAGGTTAATCACATTTAAGGAAATTTCCATCACAAACTATTACGGTAATTACGCATAAAAACCGACCAATATTAATTACTAGCATTAACATTACAAGGGAGCAAATGATGCAAGTTAGGAAAAATAGAAGAGCGCCACCAGCAATAATTCTGAGAGGGGGAATTAGACCAACTATTCTAGTGTCAACGAGGTACTGGATTCGCACAGTGAACCCTCCAGCTTAGTTGATTCGAAAAGCTAGTAATGGTTCAAGTTGATAGGGATGGTCAAGGTACTTCTTGAGGATGGCCTTAAAAGCCTAGAAACAAGATGAAAGATAGTATAAGAGTCTAAACACGCGAGACGGAAAAACACGTTGCACACGAACCCTTTTATTCTACCAGTTTTAATACCACAACTCTAAGCTGGCTAGCCCACGCATTGCTCACACAATCCTACAACCTTTCTTTCTCGATGCCAAAAGGTTATCAAAGGGACTTGCGAAGGAGCTAACAAAAAACGTCAAGGACAACTTGGGTGCTAGGAAGGGGGTTTCATAGTTATTGTAAACTTACTTCCATGATATCGAAAATACTAGCTTGATCAACATAATAACTTGCAACTCAATCGCAGAGAAGAATTAATACATAAACAAACAGACGAAGTTCTATCATTCGAGTAATACAACATTCAGAGGAGAGGGCACACGCATCCTTTCAACCCACATACTATCAACGATAAAAGCTAAAACAAGAAGGAACAAGCAAAAAGGGAAATCTCCCATCATGACATCCAACTGACAAATCAATGCAAGGAAAAGTGATTCGATTTCACGATAATTTTAAATAAAATAACAGTGGAAAGGTGTAGAAATATCTTGCCTGTTTCTCCAGCTTTAACAGGTCGTCATGAGACTCCACACGGGCCAGATAAAACAATAGCATGAGACAAGGATGAGTAATGCAGTGTCATTGGCGATGACAAAGGGCCAAATGTGATAAGCTGGATGAGACAGATGGGAAAGAAAATTTAACAGTTGAGTCTTTTCACAAGCCCACCTCCACACCGCCTCGTAGTACGCTTCTGCACCGGAAACAACTCGAGGAGATTATCTTCCATCTTCCTCGCTTCAAGAAATCCCATGAGGTCATCAAGGCCGTTATCAACCAAGTACTCCTTGAAAAAGTCTCGTGATGAATAAAAGCACGATGCCCTTGGCCACAAGACAACCCAATTAATCCAGAGAAAAGACCATACAGAATGACAAGGTTGGAGAAAAGAAATATCAAGAGATGCTCTCCTCGTAGTCTCCTAGCATTGGATTTATTGCAGGCTTTTTCTCACATTTCCGCTCTACCCAATTAGCTTTCCATTTCCTTCAAGCAAGATACTCTCTGCTTTTCCCAAACTCCACCTACTCTTCTTCTTGCTTTTCATCCTAGAGATGCATACCATACATTAGATTTGATGAAGTAAACAAGATAGTCCAAATTCCTCTTAACACTCGAGAAAAAAATACTTTTTCGAAAGTGAAAATAAAGTATGATTCCTTCTTATCATTTGTAAGTTTCATATGATGCACCTTGTTATAGTGCAAATGTGCAAACCCATTGCTTACAACTTGCTTCACTTAGAAAGCACCAATAATCTCCATAAGAACATTGTCATTGTTTAAGATGAGAGAGCTAGATAGCATTACCCACAACAATTTCTCTAGAATACAATCTCGGAGATAAACTTGGTCAGTAAAAGGCCAACATCTGCTAGAAGGCTCTTTTGAACTTAATATAATAGAGTGTTTCTCCACCATGCTTGTGCCACAGAGACTCGATATCATCATTTCATCTTTGTCCAATGAATTTTCTGGCTTTGCTTCTGCCTCATCTCCAAGTCCAGGCTTCTGAAAACACGCAGAGGAATCCAGGGCTTTTGGTGCACTTATATCTATGCTGCTCTCATTCAACCCGTGAACAGTGTGTGTGGTTTCAGAGTCATCTGCTGCACCTTCCATTCCATCATGGTACAAAACCTCAGAACTCTGTAGCACTCCCAAAGGACTCTTTTGGACAGAGTCAACATGTTCCATGTGTTCCTTTTGGGTGTCAAGTTCCATCTTTTCTGGTTCCAAAGCAGATTTATGCCCTGCTTGCAATATGACATCTGATTCATGCCCTGCAATCACTTGAAGGAGAATCCCGAATTTGAGGATGCAGTTGATACTGAACAGATGACAACATAGTTGGACGACTCCGCTGCTGGAAGCGCCCAAAAAAAGCACCTTTCTATAATATCGCAACATGCCGGCTTCACTAGCTTGAAGCTTCTTCTAACCACCACCTGGACGGAAGCGACTTTCCAAAATGAAAAGGCAAGACAGCTCAACTAAAACTTTATCTCGCCCTTCTACTACAGCTGCAAGATTTTGCAACCACTGTTCACGATTGTGGTCGCGTGCAACCAGAGCAACAGGATCCACACCAATGGTTCCTTGGGATCGCCCTGCGGCAGCTGTCGCACTTATCTCTCTCTGGAGGCCACTGATTTTTTGAGATAAGTTTATTTCTCTACCCTGTAGCTGCTGCATATAACCAAATACTTCCTCACGGAACTCCTAGGAGAATTTCAGTTCTACGCTCCACCGAATCGCTTCAATGAAGACGATTTTGAGAAAAAAGAAAAAAAATCTTGAAGGAGGAACTCGAAATGCCCTGTTGCAGGTCACTACAGTGGATCCCAGACAAGAACACACCTCACAGCGCCCTAGGAAAGAGGAGGAGAAACAAACAAAAAAGGAAGAGGGTTCGTTTAGCAGAAAATAGGAACAAAACAGCGCAGAAAGGAAAGAACAGCACTCAAACACGTTTTCTCTCCTTCCAACGCCTGCAGCCCAAGAAAAACGTGCCTCCCAACCATACGCATTGAAGAAGGAAATCAAATAAGATCCAGGTGAGGAAAAATGGAACTCCACCGACTCCCATCTCCCTCACGTAAGGACAGAGAACAAGACAGTCATACAATTGGCAGGTAGGGTGGTTGGGAGATAACTGAATGCATCCACGTGCACAAGACCCGCCTCGGCCGGCCAAGGTGGCGTGGAGGCGGTGTGGCGTGACAGATTTGATGCCCAACCGGGCATTACTGAAGTTCCAAATGTTCAAGAGTTGTTATCCGCGAACACAACTGTGCAACAAGATGCAGAAGAAAACCTTCGTTCTCTTGGGTTTCAGGGAATGTCAAAGTGCATTGATACGTTTGTTAGCACTGGAGTTACCTATGAAAATCCACATATCAGAAGTAGTTTTTTTTTGGTTGGAAATCGAATAGTTTTAGACCGTCTTTTTTTGTTCTTTTTGGAAATAAAAAAGATTTGATGTCCATTAAGAATTTTTGTGAAAATCTAAAAACACATTTTTTTGGAAAAATTCTTTTTGCCCTTTTACTCTCGTCATTTTCTGTTATGGTTGTTTTCTGCCAACGTTTTCTGCTTAAACCTATTGAAGTTGTTTCCTCAAATCCCCAAATATTAGAAATTTGCAAATCATTTTGCAGCTACGAAGACTCTGATTTTATCGTGTAGTTTTATATAATTACTGGTATCTGTCAACTGAGAGAATTGACGGTTCCTGTACTTTCTAAGTTTCTTTTTATGTCACGTGTTGCAGGGATCAAGTTTATCCTGCTCTGCGTATTTTTATCAGCTGATTATTTATATGGATGAGAAAATCTTACACGTGTTTTCTATCTTGCTTAACTTTTTTTAGTCGAAATGATTACAAGAAATGTACTGCTTTTTATCTTTCCAGAAACCATGTCCTGTGCTATTTTGAATATTTATTTAGAGCAACATTATAAACTTCACATATTTTGTGTTGCTTCAACGGAGTGCACTCTCTATATCTACAAATTAAATAGAGAAAAGTCACAATTGATACTTGTATGTTTGTCATGATCTGAAATGCTAATACTTGTATGTCTGTGTATGTTTTAATATATTGCACAAAACTTTCTTGTGATGTTTTTCTTTTATTTTTAGTGGTTTTTACAAGACAGTTTTGAGATAGCATTTTGTAAAAAGCAGCTTCACATGTGCTATATTTTGCATACATGATATCCTTCTTATGGCATTTTTCTTTTTCTTTTATTTTTTGCGGGTTTTTAGAAGACAGTTTGATATGGCATTTTGTCAGACAATTCACATGTTTCCACATTTTGCAGCATGATATCTTTCTTGTGGCCTTTTTTTTTTGTTTTTTTTGGTGGGTTTTTAGAAGACAACTTGAGATGACACTAGAACTCAAAACAACAACATAAAACACTCCTCTTCCATCATTTTAGGCATCTCCATATTGGATCTTGAGGAGAAATGCATTGTGCCAAATATCACATTTGGATAGAGGACAAGAGGATGTTGGTAGAGGTTGTAGATGTTTGTAATTAGAATATATTTGCAAATCATCAAACTCAAGGGCTTTTTTACAATGTCCATTACTTGTCCATGACACTGCATCTCATGCTCCATAACATACTACAAATTGTATGGGTTCTACTAAAAACTTAGCCCACCTGGGTTTTTTTATAATCATCAAATTCCAAACCATTATATAAGACTTCAAAAAATATTTAGTGGATGAAAACTCTACAAAAATGTCTATTGGAAATTAATCCCCAAAGTTTAGAGTATGTTCAAGGGATGTGATTTTTTACTGATAAATTATTTCTCACCCCCACTGGGAAGGACATCTCCAGTGGGCAAGATCACAATAATTATAACCCATACATTAAAACCACTATTCAAAGCTAAATTATAGTATTACCGCACAACAAAAGACTACAATCATGCACCCCCAAAGAAAACAATATGCACTAAGAATGCTTAGCACTATGGCATCCTGCTTTTCCTTAATTACTATATTTTATTAATCATCTTTATTTACTCTGTGTATAGCAACATCTTCCTTAGACACATAGAAAAAAGGAAAGAATATAAAGATTTGCAGACACAGATAGAGATGCATGCAGACTGCACAATAGGCAAATATTTTTTTATATGTATATACATCAAAATTGAAGGAAGGAAACGGCCTCCACTTATTTACAAAATCTATGCACCAAGTTCTATATGAAAATCAACAAACAAACAAACTCCTTCCAGCCCTTCAAAAATGGGCAAATACACCATTAATTATGCTTTTAACTGGAAACATATCAGCTAAAATCCCACTTCTCATATTCTCCTTCCTTTGGTAGATGAAGAGGCTGAATAGACAAGGATCAGATCTTATCAAGGGCTTTGGTTTAACAACGACCATATTTTTCCTTGAAATTATTGATCATCGTAAGTGACTGCAGCTTCTATCTAACACATGTTTCACAAGATAATTGGGTTTCTTGGCATGATTCTTAAAGAAGGGATGCTTCAACAGTTGTTCTGCACTAGATCTTTTATGTGGGTCAAGGACAAGACACATGCTCACCATGTCTTGAAACGATTTTGAAAACATGGAATCGGATAATTTGGGAACCATGCCTTTGCTAAGCTAATGAATAAATTCCATTGGCCTCACCTAAGGAAATGGCGAGCGACCCTAAGCAAGCTCCATTGCAGTTATACCCAATGACCAAATATCGACCTTGCAGTCGTATCCTTCTCTATAATCATCGCTAAAAAGAACTTTGGGTGTCATCCAAAAAATTGTACAAAGAAAACCAAGCAAATGCGATGTAAAATCATGGCGAAGCATCCACAAGAATTAATGGAGCAATGAAGCCCCACACATACGACCATATGAAACCCCATGCACATTCTCCTCCCTCGCTCCAAATATTTATAAGTAGTAATGACATCATCAATGGCAACAATCAGCAGGCCCTAGAAAATTCATACGCTAATTTTTTTAGTCAGTAGTTAATTTATTTTTCATTCGTTAAAATTAGCCAAAAAAGTAGAAAATGCCTAAACAATCGCGTTTCGATGTGCCGTCAAATTTAATATCGCGCAGTAAACGCTCAGAGGTGCTTTACCATGGGGGTATTATAATTTTATTTAAATTATTCTTCATTTAGTAAAAAAATTTATTTAAATTATTGTTTTTTCTCATTTTTATTAATATTCTTTAATTTTTAATTTTCTTCAAATTATAAAGTTTTTAATTTGATTATTGTTTTTCTTAATTTTTATCCATTCCAAAGAAATTCTAATTTTTATTAAAATTCAAAGTTTATTATGTTTTGATAGGAAGGGGTACCCAAGAAGCAGAGCCAACGAGCTAATCCATCCTTACCTTGGTCTTACATTTGCCAAGTTGGGGACGGTGGTAGAAGCAAGTTGGGCAAACACTAGTCCCCTAAGATGCACAAAGCCCCCAATTTTTATCCATTCCAAAGAAATTCCAATTTTTAAAAAAATTCAAAGTTTATTATGTTTTGATAGGAAGGGTACCCTAAGAGCAGAGCCCAACGAGCTAAACCATCCTTACCTTGGTCTTACATTTTGCCAAGTAGGGATGAGTGTAGAGGCAAGTTAGGGGCAAACACTAGTACCCTAATATGCACAAAGCCCTTTTAGTTTTTAAAAAATTCAAAGTTTATTATGTTTTGTAGGAAGGGGTACCCCAAGAGCAAGAAAGCCTAATGAGCTAACCCATCCTTACCTTGGTCTTACATTTTGCAAAGTTGGGAACATGTGTAGAGGCAAGTCAGGGCAAACACTAGTTTCCTAAGATGCACAAAGCCTCCGCAACTTACATTTTTGACTTTCATTTTTATTATTATTTTATTTAAAATTTTAGACAATAATTCTATTTTAATATTAAAAATTTTCTTCATTTAATAAGAGTTTTTATTTAAATTATTGTTTTTCTCATTTTTATCAAATATTCTTCAATTTTTATTTTTCTTAAAATTACAAAAGTTTGAATTTTTATTGTTTCTTTTTCTTAATTTTTATTGACTCGAAGAAATTCTAATTTTAAAAAAATTCAAAGTTTTTTTTTTTTTTTTAATAAGGGGTCTCAAAGAGACAAGTTGGATCAAAGACGAAGTCCCCTAGATGCACACATCCCTCCATAACTCACATACATCAATACATTAATTTGAATTTTTGCTTTTAAATTCTAATTTTTAGTTTTTTATATTTAACTTTCATTTTTATTAATTATTATTATTATTTATTTATTTTGGACAATAATTATATTTCACTATTTAAAATTTTCTTCATTTAATAAAAGTTCTTATTTAAATTATTATTCTCTAATTATTATTAATTTTCTTAAAATTATAAAGTTTTGAATTTGTTTGTTTCTTTTCTTAATTTTTATCAATTACAAAGAAATTCTAATTTTCAAAAAAATTCAAAATTAATTATTTTTTTATAAGAAGGGGTACCTAAGTAGCCGAGCCCAATGAGCTAACCCATCCTTACCTTGGTCTTACATTTTGCCTAGTTGGGGACGGGAAGAGGTGAGTTGGGACAAAGACTAATAGTCCCCTAAGATGCACAAAGCCCCCACAATTCACATACATCAATACATTAATTTGAATTTAAATTTTTAACTCTAATTTTTGATTATTATTATTTTTATTATTAATTTTATTTAAATATTTTGACAATAATTATATTTTCTTATTAAAAAAATTCTTCATTTAGTAAAGAGTTTTATTTAAATAATTGTTTTTCTCATTTTTATTAATATTTTTAATTTTTGATTTTTTCCTAATTATAAAGTTTTGAATTTGATTTTTCTTTTCTTAATTTTTATCAATTCCAAAGAAATTCTAACTTAAAAGCTAACTTAATTGCCAAGTTGGGGTAAAGACTACTCCCCTAAGACGCACAAACCCCCGCAACTCGCATACATCAATACATTAATTTGAAATTTTATTTTTAATTCTAATTTTTAATTTTAATTTTTGACTTTCATTTTTATTATTATTTTATTTACATTTTTTTAACAATAAATTTATTTTACTATTAAAAATTTTCCTCATTTAATAAGAGTTTTTATTTAATTTTTTTCTCATTTTTATTAATATTCTTTAATTTTTAATTTTCTTAAATTATCAATTATCAATTTTATTAAATTATTAATATCTTTAGATTTATTATTGTTGTTTTATTTGAATTTTCAATTTTATTAAATTATTACTTATCTTCTTCAGTATTATTGTTGTTTTATTTGAATTTTCAATTTTATTAAATTATTACTTATCTTCTTCAATATTAATGTTGTTTTAATCGAATTTTCTATTTTATTAAAATTATTAAATATCATCTTCCTTCTTATTGTTTTTTCTCACTTTTATTAATATAATTATATTAATTTGTAAATATATTTGTTAAAAAAACATTTATATTTTTAACATATATTTATTATATATACTATTTATTTTACTTTGAAATATATTATCATATTTATATAATTATATTAATTTGTAAATATATTCGATAAAAAAACATATATTTTTAACATATATTTATTATATATACTATTATTTTACTTTGAACTATATTATATATTAAAATATTGTATGGTATATACAAATTAAAAAGATTATCATGAATAATTATATATAAAAATATAAAAATATAGTTTTTATCATTATATAAAAACAATGACATTATATAATTATATTAATTTGTAAATATATTTGATTTAAAAACATATATTTTTAACATATATTTATTATATATACTATTATTTTACTATGAACTATATTATATATTCAAATATTCTATGGTATATACAATTTAAAATAGATTGTCATGTATATTTATATATAAAATATTAAAGTATAGTTTTTATCATTATATAAAAAGAATGACATTATATTGGTTTGTGATATTATATTCTTAATAAAAAAATAATTCTGTTAAATTCAGAAGACTATTTCAACAGAAATTAGCAGTTATATTCAAATTATGTTTAAAAAATTTGGGGACTCTGATCCAATTTTGTTTTAGATGAAGTGTTTTACTTACTAATTTCTTAATTTTTTAAAAATAACACCAAAAAAATAAAACTTTTTTAATAGAATTTACCACAAAATAAATAAAAACTTAACACATAAAATTATAATTGGTTTAAATTTATCACACCATAAAAAAGAAAAATTATGCAGAAGTGCCTCTGCAACAGGAATTTATCACACCATTAGAAAAAAATTAGAATTTCCTACGCATCATAAATAAAAAACTTAAACATCATATAATTTTTTAACCTACAATTATTTAGCCATAAATTATAATTGGTTTAAATTTATCACACCATAAATAAAAAACTTAAACATCATATAATTTTTTAACCTACAATTATTTAGCCATAAATTATAATTGGTTTAAATTTATCACACCATAAAAAAGAAAAATTATGCAGAAGTGCTTTGCAATAGAATTTATCACACCATTAGAAAAAAACTAGGATTTACCACGCATCATAAATAAAAACTTAAACATCATATAATTTTTTTACCTACAATTATTTAGCCAAAATAAATGCAATTTTTAACCAGACTTTCTACCTTGGTGTTTGCTAAAATGGTCACAAATTGTTAACAAAGTTTCAAATCATAGAACACAAGAAAACATTACAGGATTAAACTAAGATTTAAATAAAACATAAGTGATTGTTAAGTGCTCATTGCTAAAATGGTCTCATACAATTGTTAACAAAGTTTCAAATCATAGAACACAAAAAAACATTACAGAAAATAACTGTTAAAAAAAAACAAAGTTTCAATTCATAAAAGACAGGAATTTGAGATTAAAGTAAGGTTTAAATAAAACATGAAGTGGTTGTTAAGTGCTCATTGCTAAAATGGTCTCATACAATTGTTAACAAAGTTTCAAATCATAGAACACGAGAAAACATTACAGAAAATAACAGTCAAAAAACAAAGTTTCAATTCATAAAAGACAGGAATTTGAGATGGAGATTAAAGTAAGGTTTAAATAAAACATAAGTGGTTGTTGCTCATTGCTAAAATGGTCTCATACAATTGTTAACAAAGTTTCAAATCATAGAACGCAAGAAAACATTAAGGAAAATAACTGCTAAAAAAATAAAGTTTCAAATCATAAAAGACAGGAATTTGAGATAGAGATTAAAGCAAGGTTTAAATAAAACATAAGTGGTTAAAATATATATGTATAGGGATAACATCATTCATGGATTTAAGTAATTAAAAAGTCGTGTTTTTGAATTAGTGATTGAATTAACAAAACAATGCTACTTATTCGTTACTATTACATGGTTTTAAGTAAATTAACAAATAAACAATTAAAGTTCAAGCAGCTAGCCTTTTATCAATTCACCTTTCAAGAATTAAGAAAAAGATGCACAACAAGCTTCTGAAGATTGAAGAAACAATAACCCATTTGAAGAAATTATAATTACACTAATCAATTATCAATTCACCTTTAAAGATTTAAGAAAAAGATGCACAAGAAACTTCTAAAGATTAAAAAAACAGTAACCCATTTGAAGAAATTTTAATACACTAATCAATTTTATGGAAAAAAATAGAGTTTTACAGTTGCTAATTAAAAGTAAAAACCCCAAAAATAAACATATAACATATAATTTTATGAAAAAAAAATAGAGTTTTTACAACTAATCAATTTTAAAACTCCTAAAATAAAAACCCCTAAAATAAACATACAACTAATCAATTTTATGAAAAAAAAATAGAGTTTTACAGGTGCTAATTAAAAATAAAAACCCTAAAATAAACATACAACATATAATTTTATATAAAAAAAAGTTATGACATTTATTGCTTATCATTGGTTTCAAAATCAATCCCCACTTAATATTTGACCTAACTTAATGTAAGAACAAGCATCTAGACAATAACTTATAACATTAATATATCATGAAAGGCTATTTCCCACAAAAATCACATGTACTGTGTACTAACAAAATATGTTAACAGTTAATCAGTAGGCAGTATACAAGTCAGAACAAAACTTCACAACATTTAAATAATTAAGAAATATCTACTCCATATTAATTTATTACCAACAAATTGGTAACATCCACTCTGATTTGTTAGACATAGAAAATTCCTAAGTAAGGCCTATACCTGCTCTCCGAGATTAAAGACGAAATAGATGTCGCTACTTAAATTCAATAAAAGAAAAAATATCAGTAAAAGAACACAAGGAGAATGGAAAGATTATATCAGAAAATGAAAGCCCTAAATAAATGTCAGAATAAAACCAACCCAAAAAAATTAAACCCTATAGTGTAAAATTAAACCCTTGACCCAACATCAACCCTGCACATATAATAAATGGATCGTACACAATATATTATAAATATCTACTCTGCATTGACAAACATGAGGTAAAGACTGCCTTACTATCCTCTACATCGTATTCCATGTCGATATAAACAAACACACACGTAAAACTGCCCTGTTCCTACAAATACAAAATTAAAGAAAAAGCAGGACGTTTTAAGTATTAAAAATCTGAAATCATATAAACCTTGGACTGCAAAAATAACACAGCAGGATCTTAAAAGACCGGGCCCCTGCACAAGATGCGAATATACTTCGCCGTCAATTATTTGAATGTTTGATGATAAATTGTAATGCTATTCACTGATAAATAAAAATCAGACTTAGCTCTAAATTAATAACAGAAAAAAAAATCAAAGCCCTAAATAAATAATAAACGCTACAGACCGTCATACATTTGTCTGCACAAGATCTAACAAACTGTGCTCTGCATATAATCCGAAAATGTATGATCCACCATTAATTACTAAACTGTCCTAAATAATAGGAAAATAACATCAGAAGTCCTAAATAATAGGGAAAAACATCGAAGTCCAAGAGCAGAATGAAACCCTACGCATATACAAATGATTACATTAGACAAGTTCAAATTAAATCTGCAAAAGGATGTTCCAGAACGGCTTCCCGTGGTATGATATTTACTCTGTTTAAGCATATATACAAATGAAACCCTACAAATATCGTAAATATTTACTCTGTTTTAGCGAAAATATACAAATGATTACATAAAATAAGTTATGGAACAGAAGGGCTTACCCGTGGTCTGGTCTGGTCTGGTCTGGTCTGAACCGACACTTCGCTCCATCACCAAGCTCCCACCGCTATTACACAGGCAGACGACAATACATTCATCAAATGGCTCAAACAGACATGAGAGAACACAGTAAATGTATCATTTGACTTAAGATTTTTCACAACAATAAGCTAGACAAGTGTAAGAAAATATATGATCCAACTAAATGTCAGATCAGGCATCTAAACAATAACTTATAACATTACTATCTCATGAACAACGACTTCAACTGTAATCTATAACATTAATAAGTCATGACAGACTATTTCCCAAAAAAATCACATGTACTTTGTACTAACAAAGTATGTTACCAGTAAATCAGTAGGCAAAATACAAGTCGCAACAAAACTTCACAACATTAAACTACACAAATTAAAACCTGTACAGATCATTAACCATGTTAATTAAATGATTAAGAAATATCTACTCCATATTAATTTATTAACAAATTGGTAACATCCACTCTGGATTTGTTAGACAGAAAATTCATAAGTAAAACAACAGATGGCCTATACCTACCCTACGAGATTAAAGACGAAATAGATTTCTCTACTTATATTCAACAAAAGAAAAACATATTGAATAAAAAGAACACAAGGAGAAAAGAAAAATATATCAGAAAATGAAAGCCCTACATAAATGTCAGAATAAAACTAACCGTACAAAATTCAACCCTATAGTGTAAAACTAAACCTTTGACCAAACAATCTAAATCGATCGTACACAATACATTATAAATATCCACTCTACATTGACAAACATGAGGTAAAGACTGCCTTCCAATCCTGTACATCGTATTCCATGTCGATATAAACAAACTCACATGTAAAACTGCCCTGTAAAAATAACACAGCAGTATCTGAAAAGATCGGGCCCCTGCAGAAGATACGAATATACGATTCGCCAATAGCTATTTGAATGTTCGATGATAAATTGCAATGCTATTCACTGATAAAATAAAATCAAACTTAGCTCTAATAACAGAAAATAAATCAAAGCCCTAAATAAATAATAAATGCGACAGACCGCCGTCCATTTGTCTGCACAGGATCCAACAAACTGGATATAATCCGAACGTGTATGATCTACCATTAATTATTGCACTGTCCTAAATAATAGGAAAAAGACATTAAAAATCCTAAATAATAGGAAAAACATCGAAGTCCTAGGGTGCAGAATGAAACCCTACGCATAATGTCATACACACATATCACTAATATTTACTCTGTTACATAATGAAACCCTACGCATATACAAATGATTACATTAGACAAGTTCAAACTAAATCTGCAAAAGGATGTTCCAGAACGGCTTCCCGTTGGTATGATATTTACTCTGTTTAAGCATATACAAATGAAACCCTACAAATATCACTAATATTTACTGCAAAAGGATGTTCCAGAACGGCTTCCCGTGGTATGATATTTACTCTGTTTAAGCATATACAAATGAAACCCTACACATATCACTAATATTTACTCCGTTTCAGCGAAAATATACAAATGAATAGAAGGGCTTACCCGTGGTCTGGTCTGAACCGACACTTCGCTCCATCGCTAAGCTCCCACCGCTATTCTTGTGGAGGATCCGACTCACAAAAAACACACAGGAAAACGACAATACATTCATCAAAGGACTCAAACAGACAAGAGAAGAAACACACAGGCATGGCCATGCTTTGCACACATCAGACCTCCACAAACAACAACCCAAAACAAGAAAAAACACAGGCAATAAAAATGAGATCGGACCTCCAAAAGCCACAGCAGAAAAATCAAAACAGAGAGACACGGGGAAGTGGAATCATTTGTCGTGAGGTGAGTGAAAGCTTTTTTATAGAGCCCGTATCAAGGGCTCTGCCAACGGCCAGATATGCTTTCCAGCTGTCTACTGTCCGGAAGCTTCCACTTAATCTTTGGCGTGTTAAACAAAAAGCGTATTCTTATAAATAAGCTTTCCTAGGTAGTAGGTACCTATCTCATGTTTTTGCCCGTTGTACTTTTAAGACGAATATTTTAAATCTTATCCGCATTTATTAAATGTTAGTACAGGAGGCGAGTGAAAGATTTTTCCCTGCCAACGGACAGATATGCGTCGGGTTACGGGTAGCTTCCACTTAATCTTTTATGTTTTAAACAAGACATATGGCAAAGACTTAATGCGGATCCGGTACATTTAAGGCGGGTGTTTTAAATCCTATGCTCTTATCATAAACAACTCTTTGAAAGACAAAATTTATGGGTTATAATTTATTCAAAAGGTTTAAGTTGACTATTTTTAATGTTTTTCCTTCTTGGCCTTTTAAACTCTATAATAATTTTAGATTCTTTAAATTATTGTTTTTTTAATTTATCAAAAAGGTGAAGCATGAGAAGAAGAAGAGGTGCTAAGAAACAGAATTGAGTACTCTTGAGTTAGCACGAACAATGGAAATGTTGAATTGACTAAAGACACCCTTCATCATTATTTTTTATAAGAACCAAAGGGCCAACAATTAATTTGGTGTAACATTGGAAAGAGAAAGGATGGGATATGCAATAGTCTTTGAGTCGGTGAGCATGACAAATAGTTGTGAAAGTAAGACATTGATCTTAACAAACCTCCAATGTGTATAGTCAATGTGGGAAATGTTAACACTTGCACTTTGTGGATAGTGAGAGACCAAGCCCTTTAGAAAGTTAGTTGATTGAGGTCTCCTTTGGTAACCGGGGAGCATGGCACCCACAAGAATGAGTGAGTATTCCAAGTGGACCAAAGAAAGTTGTCGAGACTTGATAACCACAAAGCAAGGTAGTTATGGAGGTTTTGTAGCTTTTTTTGTAGATGATAGAGATGAAATCCCCAATTGTGTCATTGAATCAGTTAGCTTTAATCTAGGTTGGCAATAAAGATAACCTTTTGCCCATGGAAAATAATGGTTAATTGAATTTGATATCCATCAGGCTATGATGAATATCAATGTCTTGTATTTTTACATTGCACCTTGTCATAGGAACATTCGATGAATTTAATACTTCCTTCTAGCAATGGTCCACCAATTTGTTTCCTATCAACATATGCATTGAGAAATGAAAAATGCAGTATTACATATTCTAGAAGAAAAAAATTGTATGAGACATGAGGTATTGTAGTCATTAAAATGAGCCTTTATGTTTCATATTCTTAGCATAAGTTACTAGAAAGAGACTTGGAATGGGTCACTTCCTTTTTTATGGAAGATTTTAAACAAGGTGCCTAATATTAGAAAATTTCTCAAAAGGTGGAACCATAAGATTTTCCAGCATACATTGGGAAGTCCTTGACAAGGGACGGTTGGGAAAATTCAATAACAAGAATGATCAACCACTTGCCGAATGGGGCCAATATTTAGCGAGGGGATGCCTCTTGGAGGTGCATATTAATAAGGGAAGTTAATTTGTCCTCTAAAAATTGTAAAGTTGTAAGATATTTCCCCTTAAGGGGTTCCATTCCCTTAATATGCATTAGAAGGCAAGCACATATGGTGAATGTGGAGATGTTGAAAGAAACAACACCCATTGGAGCAAGGAAAATCATTAGGTGATGTGAGTGCATATTTGATAGTGTTGATGATGTAATATTTCCCTTATCTAGTAAAACAAACTTATTCTTTCATTTTACATCTAACAACAAAAACATGGTGGGTATAATCTTAAGAATTTGAGCCTTTCATTAACAAGCCTTTGGATGTTGATTCCTAACTTAGTGTTGTTATTATCTAGTTTGTTTGCAATTATATTGCTCAAGTTATTATGCACACTTATAACTCAAACAACAACATATAGTAGTTGCAAAAGATTTCCTTCTAGGTTTGTATTTGGCATTACATCCTCAACATTCAAGTGCATATTCTTAATACTCATTTATTTTGAAGAATTTTCATGTGTATACTATTATGCTTGTTATTTTTAAATATTGAGATTGTGTCAATTTGTAGTATGAGGAAATGGGTTAAACATATGAGAGAGGAAAAACTTCTCCAAAAAAATGTAAAGAATTTAGCTAAATTCAATACAATAACTATCGATCCATTGCATGAACTATTTTTTAATATTAAATACACTACAACATACTTGATCTTTTACCACAATTTTTCAACAATATTTTTGTGGTTATGTAGTATTCCAAAAATTAAAATTGTGGCATTGGAAGTGTAGCTAATCCACATTTTGATATATTATTGTTGTTTTACCACATTTCATTTTATTGTGGTTAGTCCATAATTTATAAAATTATAGCTAATCTCCATTTTTAATTGTATATTATCCACATTTTGTGATGATTGAAACATTTCAACAATTTTTGTTTTTGTTAATATTCCACAATTTTTACCAAAATGTGGTTTTTCTATAGATTAAATATTTGTAAACACTCCACAATTTATAAAATTTTTCTCTTATCAATGTTATATATGTAGAATTTTCAACAATATTTTTCTACAATTGTATTTACCACATAAAACTTGTAGGTGGAAGCTACAATTTGATTTCCACAATAATTAATTAATCTTTTACGTGTTAAACAAGATAGTCACATGTACCAAAAAGTGTATTCTTAGAATGATCAACCACTTGTCGAATGGGGCCAATATTTAGCGAGGGATGCCTCTGGAGGTGCATATTAATAAGGGAAGTTAATTTGTCCTCTACAAATCTCATGTCTTCGATGATAATATAGTAAACATTTTTAGAGTTTCTTGGAAAGTTGTAAGATATTTCCCCTTAAGGGGTTCCATTCTCTTAATATGCATTAGAAGGCAAGCACATATGGTGAATGTGGAGATGTTGAAAGAAACAACACCTGTTGGAGCAAGGAAAATCATTAGGTGATGTGAGTACATATTTGATAGTGTTGATGATGTAATATTTCCCTTATCTAGTAAAACAAACTTATTCTTTCATTTTACATCTAACAACAAAAAAATGGTGGGTAAAATCTTAAGAATTTGAGCCTTTCATTAACAAGCCTTTGGATGTTGATTCCTAACTTAGTGCTGTTATTATCTAGTTTGTTTGCAATTATATTGCTCAAGTTATTCTCCACACTTATAACTCTAGACAACAACATATAGTAGTTGCAAGAGTTTTCCTTCTAGGTTTGTATTTGGCATTACATCCTCAACATTCAAGTGCATATTCTTAATACTCATTAATTTTGAAGAATTTTCATGTGTATATTATTATGCTTGTTATTTTTAAATATTGAGATTGTGTCAATTTGTAGTATGAGGAAATGGGTTAAACATACGAGAGAGGAAAAACTTTTCAAAAAATGTAAAGAATTTAGCTAAATTCAATACAATAACTATCGATCCATTACATGAACTATTTTTTTAATATTATATACATACTAGCAATTACACATGAGTTTCAAGATGTGCCACATGGAATGAAAATGGAATAATCTCATTTAGTAATATGGTTTGATTTTACTATGATTTTAATTTCAATGTCAACTATCCCAACAAGGAACACCCAAAAATCGAAATAAAACTTTGACAAACCAAAAGCATAATGAAATAAAGTTTTTGTGAGTTGTGTACGTATCAATTTTTTTATGAATATCTAATGGGGTATTCACAACGGTAACATATGTACAAAACCATTTCCCATAATTCTTTTATGGATGTCCACATCTAGCTTCAAATCTCCCATTTATATGCAAGTTGGGAGGATGTTGGACACGATTCTCGCTTTATACCAACCACATGCATGATTTAATATTTAATTGAATTAAATATATATTTCAGAGTAAGTAATGTAAAAAATGATAATATACAATCAATATACAAATGCGAAGTACTCAAGCAATGTAAAACCCTAAGAAAATGATGAGGATATATGACTTAGTTGGTTCCTACGCAACTTGTAGGGAGTCGGGACTACACTGCCTACTGGATCTATTTGGAAATGATGCAACAGTGGTTGACTGGGAGTTCGGAACTCTGTTCTATGTGATATAAGAGTGCATATAATGGGACAGGAGTGCCGGGTGCTAGTGTTTGTTTTTGGGTGCTAGCGTCTATGTTAATACTTAGGATCTGTTTCTTTTATAGGTCTAAATACTTTCTCTTTGATCTCTGCTTTATCACTTTACCTTCATTGTTAGGGTTTTGATCACACCTGTAACCTACAAAACAACTCAAACACATTAAATTTGAATAAAATATGTAAAATGTGAAGTCAAACTGACCCCGTTGGTCAGCCCGAAGAGTGAACTTATTACCAAGAGTTACACTACATTTTAGACTCCATGTAGTTTTGTGTGATTATGTCTAAAATAATGTCCTTTGGTTGCCCTCGTGCTAATGACGCCAAGATAGTGGGCTATAGCTAGATTAGATGCAAAATGTGTGATATGAAATTCACCACTCCATGTCCTATGTAGTGTATGCAACCCAAAAATGCAGTCCTTTTGATGTTAGTTATAATATGTAGACGTGATTGCCTATTGAATTACCAACTAGAATAATAGTGGATATGTTGTATGTATATATGAATCCCTTGTTTGAATTTCAACACTAGTGACACAAAATATCGACTATGAGCATGGGATTAAAAAAGGAGAAAAGATAGACCACACATGTCAAAATATGTAAAAAGAACAAAGAGGACAGAAGCGCCCATAATGGACACAAGCACTTGGGTGCCAGTGTCCTGAGATAAATAATGACAGATGTGAAAAGACAGACAGATAGGGATACCTGTGATCTAATTATAAGAAAACATAAATGACAAATGTGGAAGAGAATTATAGTAAAAAGAAATCAAAGACATACTTGGACAAGAGATACTTTCACCATTGAATACTTTTCTTGCTTAAGATCCATGTATATAACAACATACATCTGACAGCGTAGGAAAATAGTAATATGTGTGTGATTTTGTGTCTACAATGCATTCAATTACAAGTTTATAAGGCCCTTTCAAAAACTCATTATTGTGAATATATTGGAAAAGGTGAACTGATCGAGTTGGGAATCTATTTGTTCTACTCGGTGAAGTAGTCTCAATGGTTTTGAGGAGATGTAAGTTTGATATTCCATGAAAAATATTGTGTTCATTTCATTTGGTCAAACATGTAGCATCCATCTACTAAAGCTCCCATTTTGGCATTTATGAGTTTCCAAGGCCTTTTCACCACATTTTACATACATATAAACTAGGGCACCTACAATAAAAACATCTAACAAAAAATCTTGTTATATCTCGATGAATGTCAATACCATGTTCTAAATCTCCTATTTCTCCATAGGCTTTGAGTATGCTAATAGAGGTGATTTAATCGTATTGAATATATATTCATTACTTTTAGTGAAATAGTCTAAATGGATCTTGACTCATAAGGATGACCATGTCTAAATCTCCTTGACATCAATAATGACCAATCAATAAGAAACTTAAAAATAAATCTATTAAATTATTAATTATTTATAGTTAAAAACACATAAACACATGTACAAACAAAATCAATGTTAAACAACTTGGTTGGAGTTGTGACCATAAAGTCCCCCTCACCTTGGACATATCAAACGAGGAATCCAAAAAGTCATGAACTTTTCCACCAAAAAGGTTATGGCAGAGACATCAACAAATTTCCCGCAAGCAAAAATATGCAACAAATTTATTTCACCTTCATAGGATCTCTCTAATCTAGAAACAATACAAATACATCTTATTAGGATTGATTAATTAAATAAATAAGAACATGGAACATTAGAAAAAGAAAAACCTTAACGTTACGGGGATTAATTTCTCCTTTGAATGCAAATTTTCATATCATTTCATTGAAATGTGAATTTTGGTTTCGATGGAGATGAAAACATGTAAGAGGCTATGTGGAGATATTACTCTTGACATCAAGCCTAGAATTTTAAATTATATGTGCCTGTCAAAGCAAAATTTACTGACGGTTTAGCTATTTCACATGGCTATAATTTCCAGAAATTTTTATAGATATATGTATAATTTGTTCATATATGTATAAAGAGGTATTATGTTTTTTAATAAACCCCTTTTAAAAAATTATGGTTTTCAAAAAAATTAACCTGTTATTGTGTACGGTTTTAACAAATTTTGACATGTAATATACAGTTAAAATCACAAAAAATGGCCTACTTCCTGTCAATTTCCAGGCCTGCTTGAAATAATATCAAGCCTATTAGTAATTATTAAATATTTTAAAATTCACTTTTATTTTCCTTTATATTTGATTAAACATCATTTGACCATAATTAGAAAGCTAGTTTCCTATGGATTTTTTCTCTTTTTCATTTCAAAAACCAATTTAGGATGCCACTAAAACCCAATAAGAAACAAAAACTCTCTAATTATGTCATTTTAGGCATTGTTGTGAATTTCACAAGAAAAGTAGATACTGGCTCTCGAGGAGGAGGAAAATGTCTTGTTCTAAATCTACCATTGTAATAGAGGTTAAGAGGATGTTAGAAAAGGTTGTGGAATCTTCCTTTACACTAATTTATTTCATTTTCCTAAAATTTTCTAAGGTCTTGTTCAAAAAACCATCATTTTTACATATTCCACAATCATTAGAGTTCATGAGACCACATATCTTTCAAGTACTTTTTCAAATAGTTCACATGCTTCCATATTTAAAAATATTTTTTCAAGGACACTTACAACTTAAGCATATGTCAAAATCCCCTTCTTCATAACGCTTCAACACATGTCGCACCCTATTTTTAAGATCCTATTTTTGCACAAGTTGGTACTATGCAGAGAAGGTGAAATTATTAAATTAGAAACTTGATGGTTATATTTCATTAAATAACATCGAGGTTCCATTGGGATGCCTATGCTAGAAATTACTAATGAATGGATCCACAAGGTTGGATTCCTCGACATAATAAAGATAGGAATAACATTCGAATTTATTAATGCAGACGTTGAAGTTTACCAATATCATGGTTAGTATATGCTCCCCATTTTTCACACTTCTAAAGTAAAAATACCCAATGATGATGACGAGGATCTCCAAAAACCTGATGAGATGTGTTAAAATTCTTCAGACTACTACCTAGTTCCCTTATTGGCCCTTCATCCCTCTTTATGCATCTTTGGCCCTTTCAAGGTCTCCTAGAGCTTTTCTTCTTCTTCTTCTTCTTGTAACCTTTTGCTAATCTAGGACACTATCGCCATGAAGGTTTCGTCCCCCACCATGGAGGTTTTGTCACGTTCACTAGTGGTTGCATCAATCATCATGGTAGTTTCCTAACCTCTACCTATAGGAATTGGTGGCTCTATCACACTTACAATTTGAATCATAATCACACTTTCTCGTGTTAGATTTTTCATCTTTTATTTGGATCATGTGCATGTTTCAACTCAATTTTTATGCCCAATTCACTCCTCCTGCCCCCTAGCACTTGACTTTACTCCTAAGTGATTCAATCTAAGCCATATATTTAGTTTCAATCTCTAGTTAAGATTGAAAACAATTAGAGGTTGGCTATTCAAAAAATTATACGTTCATTTACTCCCCCAAATTTTTGAAGCTATATTTTCTAGAGACTATTTTTTGTTGTTGTATTGTTGATTCATAGAGAGAAACCAAGCCCAAAGGTGTCTTCTTCTAATACTAAATACCCTGAGGATTGTGTATTATTGTTTGTTACCCAAAAGAGAACACAAATGCCACCATATCAAACTTATACATCCCCTTGAACCAACCATATATAAGTTATTTATTCCTCTTATAAAGTGCATTAAGCCTTTTTCTCTCAAATGAATACATAAAATAAAAAACTAGTCTTAATGAGCTCAAATGGAGTAGTTTGCTGAGGGTATAAACATACAAGGTTCATATCAACCTCATTCTAATTACAAAAAGAGGTTGGATCTAAGTCAAGTTTTATTATTTGCATAATTGGAATAGACTTCATTTCCTCTCTTCAACATTAATTAGAAAATAATGAAAAAGATAATGAAAACATTAGTTTATTTAGGATGGAGTTCTTTCTTTGAAATTTATGCCTATAACTGAGTAGATTGCCAACATCTTCAATAATACCTTGGCTTCTCCTCATTATCTTCAGTTGAGAGAAATGCTTGGGGTGAAGGAAGTTATCCTTAGGGGTTTCTGAGTGAAGTCACCCTTCCTTCTTTTATGATTAGATTATACATGAGTACCTTTTCAGGATAATATTCGAGACTCATATTTGTTCTTATCTTTTGCACTCCTTATGTTTCACTTATGGGAGGGTGTTGGAATTTTATGTGTAATCTTACCTAGGGTTACTTATATTTATTATTAGTTAACTACATTTACCTTAGGTTAATTATATTTACCTAGGGTTAATTCTATTAAGCTAGGTTAGTTTGTTTCTTACCTAAGATAGTTTAGTTGTTTTATTGTTGATATTTTATCAACAATACTTTGCACTTAATGCTTGAAAACTAATTATTTTCCGTTTCTTCATTATTTAGTTGATAATTGGTAAATAGGGGTTTTTTTGGGGTCCCCTCCTGTAATGCCCACTCCTCTTCAACACTGTTAAACCATGTTTTCAATTCTGAAATGATTATAATCTTAGACGTTCTTCTTTATAATCTAGTTAGGATACAGATGAGATGTGCGGGACATCATGATTACCATTGTGTTTTGATTATTATTTTGACTGGATGGTTGTATTGTGGACCTTGATGGGAATTTAAGGATATGATGATGATATAGAATAGTTGCCTTATTACTGGGATGATTGTTGTAATGCCCACTTCCCTATGACACTTAGTTGATTATCATTTTGAGTTATGCAGACTTTTGGATATGGACATGACTTATACTTACGTTGATTAGCATGATGTTTTGTGAGTAGATGCATTTGGGTTATGATTAGATTTTGTTTCAGTATGATCTACACTGGCTCATGGACAGACTATTGGATACTGATATTATTTTTATATGGATATATTGCATGTGTTCTAACATTGGATTTCTTCGCCATGATAAGTAGAATGTAGTTGTTGAATTTACATTGCTATAACTTTGGATAATGATGGAATGCATAATTAAGTTGTGATTTAAACCTTGAAATAATGGATAATTGAATTACGTATAGATGTTAATAAATTTCATGCATATGGTTATTTTGGACATTTTGACATGGCCGCAAGGCCGAAGGAGGTATTTTGTATTTTGCAGGAAACACAACATGATCACAACCATGAGGGGGATTGGGAACCAAACACAATAGGATGTCGGGTGGTTACAACATTTGGTCGTCAAGGCAACTAGTGAATTGTATTGTGTTACCCTTGTTCTTTATGTGTTAAGAAAAATTTCCATGAGGGGGAAATTTTCTAATGTGACCAAGGGGGTAAGAATTTTAATTACTTGTTTTAACTTACTTTAGTAGGTGATTTCATTTGTGATGTTTTTTTTAAATTACTTTTGCTAAGTATGTTTAGATTAATGTAACATCTTGTTTTATTTTTAAGTTTTGGAGGGAAGTCTAGTGGGTGTAATTAATTTTGATGGTTGGCTCCTTGAGCCTTGTGTTTTCCTCTTGTATTGAATGCTTGTTTTGAGTGTTGACCACTCCAAATCCTTTGAATCTCGAATTTGAGATTTAGGGCAATTTTGGGGGACTTGTGGGACAAGTTGAACTTGTCCCACACTTCCCAAAACCCCTTACCAACCATATCTATGGGTTGGGAATCCAAAAAGGGGATTATTTATTGTTTTGGGAAGGGAAATGTGACTTTGGAGTGCACTTGTCTTCTTTTTGCATTTAATTGTGCCTTAAGACACATGGGAAGGGATGGATGTGGAAGAGAGATGTCATTCAATCCAACCACCCATTTATTGTGTTTTGGGAGTTGAGTTGACTATGGGAGGTGGTCTTGAGGATGTGTGATGTGGCATCCTACATGGAGCCACATCACCCTCACCCTTCCCTTTTGTCTATTTATGGAAACTTCCTCTCTTGTTGAGGGGGTTGGAGGTTTTTGTGGGAGAGTTCTTTTTTGTTATTTTCTTTTGGGGAGAGAAAAGATTGGGGAGAAAGAAAAAGAAGGAGCTTGGACTTGCATGCTTGGGATTGTTTTGGAGGGAGCTTGGACAAAGTTCTTGGTTTAGGCTTCTCCAATGGAGAGGTAGGAAACCTTCTCCTTTTTTGCTTTCTTATTGTTGTTGTTTCTATGCTTAAATTTGTGGAAAATGTATGTTTACTTTTGTGTATTGTGGAAAATGGATAGAATGCTTAATGTGTAGTGTAGGAGAGGTCTATGGGGAGGGAGGCATAAGAGTAGAATTAGGAAATTGTGGAGGGAGTTTGAGAGGGATGCCCATCTTGGGTAAGAAGGTTCACATTCTTACCTTGTCTTTGAGGGAGCCATAAGAGGAGGGAGGCATAAGAGTATGGGAGGAAAAAGGGGTACTTGAGGGAGGCATAAGAGTCATAGGGGCTTGAGTTTTATTGTGGAGGGTTTGGATGGGCATCTCATCTCAATGGGGAGGCATAAGGAAAACTTTCCCATAGTTCCTTCTCTTGTTGGCTTGGATGAAAGCCTTGTTGTGAAATGTTTGGTGTTATTTGTGTGTCTCTTTGTTTCTTTTATCTTAGCTTTGAATGTTGTGAAGAAATTGTATTGTGGAAGCAAGTGTTGTTGCCTTGAGTTGGAGACCACCCTTTCATTGTGTTGTGTTTGGGGCTCGGGGGTCAATGGAGGAGATTGCTTCTCTTCTCCATTGAGATTTTGGTTGGGAGGAGAGTGTTGCCTCTCCCCCTATCTTGGTTGTGATTTGAGCTACTTGGAACTTGGAGCATGGATGAAGAACACCTTGGAGCTTGTGAAGACTCTTTCCATTTCCCTTATATACATTATTTTGTTGTAAATTTGTATGAGAAAGAAAGTTGTATCATCTTGTTTTTATTTCAAAAATAAAGGACATTGTAATCTATAGTTGCCCCAAAAGTCACATGGTTGAATGCAAATTTTACTTGGAAGGTGTTTACATTATTGTAAATTTGTTCCACATGAAGTAGAAAGTGTTGTAACAAATGTTGAATGAAAGTTGTTTTTGAACTCCAATAATAAGCATGTAATATAGATGGAATCAAAAGTTGAAAGGATGACAATCTATCTATTCTCCTTCTTACTTGACTTGGAACCTCTCATGAGTATGTTAATCTTGTTTACATGTTAGTAGTTCTTGCTTTAAAACTTAATGGAAGTAATTTTGGAACCCTCTTGAAGGGTGTTGGGAAATTTTACAAAAATACATATTAAATTTTGTCTTATTACTTGAAGGATATATATTGAAAGGTGGGAATATTGGTGCAATCTTTATTCTTGTAAAATAAATAAAAGTAGTTTATAAATAATTGGTTGCATACATAATATAAAATCTTTTCCCTTGCACACTTAGTGTAGATCCATTCCTACTTATTACACGTGAAAGAAATTCTAATGCAAAGTTTCTAGCTTAATAAGTTCATTACCACATTTCATTTAAAAAGGAAACTAATATTTTAATTATTATCCATATTTAGGTGTTACTAAAACTAATGGATATCCTAGTATAAATCCTATTTATAACAATACACTATTAAATACTTCCTTTATATTAACAAGTAAACTATTGTGAGTTATAGCCAAGAAACAATATTAATTAAAAATATGCAAAGGATATCTTTCGGTAACGCCACCATGTTATATGACTGTTCTAAGGTGCAAAGCAGTCTGTACAAGTTTTACACGCACAAATGCTCATTACTTTGCAAAGCAACTACTTCGTGAACAATCCAATTTTGAAACAAACCCACCTTTATGGGACCTTCTTGCTTTCCTCTTGCTGTATGAAAACCTTTCTGCATTTTATATTGCTCAGCACGGCAGGGAGATCGGAACAGTTTGCAATATTTATTGATTTTGCTCTTCATATAAGCCAGCAATTTCTGTAAAGATATTTCAAAATACTATAAAAATATACATAGTCTATTAAACTCCTACAAAAAAACATATACGTGGCATGATATGAAACAGATCCACCTCTGTGAGATTTTCTCCCACGGGTTGCACCGTATAATGAATATGGTCTCCCTAGAAAACGTTGGTAATAAAATGCTGCAGGTCTTCTAGTAACCCACTCTCACTTGTCCCCCCACCGATTTTGATAAAAATATCTTGAAGGTGAAACCCGATTTTGAGGATGCATTCGATATTGAACAGATAACAACATGGCTGGACAGGGCGCTGTCCAAAACGCCTTTCACTGTCCCTCAAATCGATTCTAATAAAAATCTAACGAAGAAAAATCCCGAATTTGGGGACGCATTTGACACTGAACGTGGAAAAGAATAAAAGGAAATAAAAATAACACACGTAGTAGATTTCCCGCATTGACAGCTGAGCTGAAACAATCAGTACAGGTGTATGCAGTCTCCTTTTACACCGTTTGAAAGCAACTGCGTTTCATGAATATTCTGATATGAAACAGATTTACCTCTAAGAGATTTCTCCCCCCACTCGCGCCGGTAGCTCCGCCTCTCTCTACAGCTGTAGCTTTATCTATAACCTTTCTTCTTCCACGCGGCCCGGGGCGTAGAACCAACAGGTAGGCAGACCAAGGAGGAGGCACAAGATTTGCAAATCTAAATCATTTAATGAAAGAGGCGACCTGGAGCTTCGACACGCATGAGGGAGAGAGAGGTCAATGTCTTGGCTGGTGTTGGTTGAACCACCCACCGCCCCAACCATAACTTTTAAACGAGTTTGAAATGCTCTCCCCGTTTGGACTCTTGCTCCATTATAACAAAATTTCAAATTTATGTTAAGCTTGTAGAGTCATTTTAGTGTAAATTTTGATAATATACATGTATAAAATACCGCCAAGTTGGCTCGGTACCCATGTGGAATGCCACAATTATAGTGGCTGCGGACACACCTTATCTCCATTTAAATGTGGGCGGTGGCATGTTGACTTGTCCATCTGCGTCCTCCTCGAGTTGTAAGGGCGACTATTACACGGTAGTGACAATATTGTAATGCCACGTATGTGGCCCGAACTATGCAATGTAATATGGGATATGATTAGCTCGCTGACCCAAGCTAAACAACGAGCTCGTTGAGCCATATGAACTCGGTCCTCCAATCACGACCTGATCATCGTGGTGGCAGGACATGTGGTGGCCTGAGGCTCCACCACATGGTGAGATATCGAACACCACTTTTTTTTTTTTTTTTTTTTAAAAAAAAATATGTCGCATTTTCGGGTTGCATGGTTGTGGCGCGGCGTCGTTGTCGTGAGCGTGGCATCATCTTTTGCGACGTTACAATTGTGATATCGTTACTATTTTTATATTGTTATGTCTCTTCTCACCCTGTATAGGATCCCTATACCTTGATATCGTATTAGATATTAGACAATGCTAGATGAGCATTGATACACTTGTTTCACTTATTTGATAGACAATACAGACGTGTTAGACTTGCGACATGATGTGACTATTGCGATGAATTTTATATGCTTGATTAATATATCAGTATTCAATGTTCTAACTGTTATTGTCTATTGACATATCGGACATGATTTATGGATATTTCTGGATGATTGTTGATGTATGATCTTAGTGCAAATTAATGGATTGGTAGAATCAAAATGTTAGAAAATTGAACGATTGGTGAATTAATTGATCCTAACATTGGTTTAATTATGATTTTCAATTATGTAGGTTGTTATGTATACATATATGTGTTTTATGATTTCAACGTCATTAATATGGCCACGAGGCCAGAAAGGTATTGTGTGATTTTACAGGAAATTATAGCACAACAAACTACGGGGGATAGGAGACCAACAATGAAGGGATGTGGGGTATTGGCAACAAGGTCACCATGGCAACTCATGTATTCGTATGTTTTATGTTGTAGTTTGTTAGGAGGTCCCCATTGGGGGGGTGACCTCAAATGTGACCTTGGGAATGTTTGAAGCTTTGTCTTGTTGATTTTAATTAATTGTGAAGTTATTGTATTTTTTTAGTATGTGGAGTCACTTTTATGGAGATAGTAGGTGAAAAGACATTCACCATTTTTAATAACCTATTTAGAATGATATATGAATTTAATACAACCTGACTGTATTGTATTGTATTATTATTATTTAAACATGGAAGCATGTTATGTTGAATAAGACAGTTTTAAAATTAGTCAATATTCTCTTATTCATTGATAGAACTTAAAATATACATTAATTTATATACAAGTGTACAAATATCAAGTCTATGCAGTCAACTATTCATTAAGTAATATTTTCATTTTATGTACATCATATCTATTACAGTCACTTCAACAAGTCATTTATGAAGACTTTCTAAACCAGATCTCAAATATAATGCACTCTTTTTTATATAAGAGTCTTCAATCCCTAGTAACCACCTGCATAACAATAAATGAAATTATGGTCAGGCTCACCTTTCATAGTGTTTAAAAACTCAGTACCATATGAACAATAAATTGTGTAACCAACTACATAAAATAATAAAAATAACCAACTAAAATATTATCCATTGGATTAAATCCCAATAAATCTCAACCATTCGATTGAACTATCATATTGAATCCATGTCAACTAACATCAACCAATCAGAATTTAGGATGATAGAATAAAAGTTGAAGGATGGATTACAATTCCATTTGTTCCTGCAGTTTTCATCTCTCAAAGTTGAAGAAGTGAGGAGCAGTGCAGTTCAGGTAAGACACTTATGAAATACAAACTATTTCATAATTCAAGCCCTCTATTTATTTTTTCAGTGTTGCATATTGCAGCAGTGTTGTATATGTCAGTAGAGTTGTATAGTCCAACACTGTATTATGCTAAGTAATGACTATACATTAGAATGAGATATATAAGAAAAATAAACAACATAGTAAATTCTTAAGTTCATATTATGCTAAGTAAATTCTGAAATACAGTATACAACACAAGCTGAAATGTACAACACTACTGGAATATACAACACTGCTGGAATATAAGCACATAAGTGTTCTATAGTCCAACAATGTTGTATATTGCATTTCTGAATTCCTATATTGTTCATTTTTTCCATATATCTCATTCTCTAGTGTATAGTCATCACTGCTATATTGGCATAAGTTTAATTGTATACATAAAAAGTTGGAAAGTATTCTAATTACATGTGCAAAATTTATATTGAAAACATAACTTTAAATTGAAAACAGTGTTGTATATTCCATCAGTGTTGTATGTGCACACTATAGTAAATTCTGAAGTTCATATTATGCTAAGTAAATTCTGAAATACAATATGCAACACAGCTAGAATGTACAACACTACTGGAATATACAACTCTGTTGGAATATGACCACATCAGTGTTCTATAGTCCAGCAGTGTTGTATATTGCATTTCTGAATTCACTATATTGTTCATTTTTTCCAGATATCTCATTCTCTAGTTGGAAAGTATTTTTTCCAATCATCACTGTGATATTAGCATAAGTTTGATTGTATACATAGAAATTTGGAAAGTATTATGATCACATGTGAAAATTTTATATTGAAAACATAACTTTAAAAACTACATAGGAAGAGTCCAACGAATACACTAGAGAATGGTATATCATGAAAAAAGAACAATATAGTGAATTCTGAAATGCAATATACAACATTGTTGAACTATACAACATTGTGCTCATTTAGTCAAATATACATTGTCTATCCAAGCACTTTCTCTATTCAACATATTCCATACAAGTTTCATTGTCATAATGAAAACTACAAGTCAATTAATTCCTAAAAATGAAACAAAATCATTCATATTCTAGCAATCATCTTTCGTTCAACAATTCCAGCAATCATATTCCAGCAGTCATTTTTGGTATATTTATAGTTTCTTTTCCAACAATCATCTTTCCTTCAACAATTAGAATTGAGTTGATAACCATGTACTTCTATTTTGTATTTCATGTTGTGAATCAGGTATTTCATTTACACCATGAGAAAAGGTGCTATTGCTAGAAGATCAAGGAGGCCCAAAGTGAGAGGTGTACAATTATCACATAATGTAAGTGATGAAGAGGATAATTCAACACCAACTGGTAATGAACCAGAATGTAGAAACCCACCCATTGTCTCAGTTCAAAGAACATCTGCAACAAAGAAGCTTAGTGTCATCCGAGGTTGGACAAAAGAAGATATGGAAAAGGTGATAGATGATGTTGAGTTTAATGGGTTCTCAGTTAGAGCAGCAACAAAGAAGTATTCCATTCCACCCACATCATTACACTATTGGCTAAATGGTCTCACCCACACAAAGAGGAGGGGTCCTCCAACAATTCTAACTGAAGAAGAAGAAGAGGAAATTGTTGAATGGTGCAAAGAAATGGCTGATATGGGTCATGGCTTGGAGTTAATGCAGCTAAAGGCAAATGTTGCTCAAATTTGTGAAACAAGACAAAACCCCTTCAGAGATGGGTTTCCTAGTAAATCATGGTGGGTTGGATTCAGAAAACGTCATCCAGACCTTGCAATCCGAACCATTGAGGGACTTGACAGGGATAGAGCTTTAAACTTGTGCCCTACAATAGTAACCAAATTTTATGATAATTTGGCCAAATGCTATGGAACCTATTCATACGGCGCTCATAAAATCTGGAATTGTGATGAGACTGGTTTGCAGGCTGGGAGAAATTGTGGAGTGCGTGTAATTGCTAAGAGGGGCAGTCGTAATGTCCCAAAGGTAATACCAAAGAGCAGGGAGTGGATCACTATATTGTGTTGTGTCAATGCAGCAGGTTTGTCAATCCCAAGATTTTATTTGTTCAAGGGAAAGAGAATGGTAAAGAATTACATTAAAAATTGTGAACCTGGAGCATGTATGGCTGCACATCCAAATGCATGGATGACAAAGGAATTGTTTTTAAATTGGCTATGTCATTTTGCACGTTCAGTACCAGGAGGTGTTTCTCCAAATAATAGACACCTATTGATATTTGATGGCCATGGCAGCCATGTAGCATTACAAACTGTGGAGGAGGCAAACAAATTGGGCATTGATTTGATAACACTACCAGCACATACTAGTCATAAGTTGCAACCTCTTGACGTGAGTGTGTTCAGCCCTTTCAAGACATATTTTAGAGCTGAGAGGTCCAAATGGATGGCAGAGAACAAATGTGCAGATGTGAAAAGGAATGACATTGCTGAGCTTGCAAGTAGAGCCTTAAAAAAGGCACTAACACCATCTAACATAATTGCAGGTTTCAAAAGAACTGGTATTTGGCCATTAAATTATGATGCTCTCTAAATGACATGGCATGCAGCCAGACATTTGACATGCAAGGTGAGGAAGATGTTGATGCTGTCACAAACATTTTGAGCCTATCTCAACGAATAAATCCAGAATTAAATAATAGTGAAGAGGTGGTACCTGAAACTCAATTCATGCAAAATGTTGACTCAAGAGATGATATGGAAGCAAGCTGCAACACATGGAGTGGAGCTAAACGGTGCTCTTGGAAACCCAAGTAACATCATCAACAATAATGAGGGGTCTTGATTTTGTAAGTAACAATGATTTGTCCTTGCCAAGTCAAGTTAACCCGCCACAATGGTTAGAGGATGCCATGAAAAACATGGGTTACAAGCTACCATCCAGCACAGAAGATCAAAGCTTAAATCTGCCTTCCTTTCCTGAAGGACTAGAACAAGAAGCAATAATTCATTACTATGCAGATGTTGGAGATGAGGATGAACAAGATGAAGTTGAATTTCAAGAGGATGCTCAGGAAAATGAAATAAACTTAGAAGTTATGCAACATGAACCTCAACACCCTGAAGAGATTGAAATCCAAGATGGACGTGGTAAGTTACTTTCCCATTTTCTACGACTTCCAAGGGAGATCATAAACAAATCAGATGGTTCTATTAGACTGAGTAGGCATTCACAGATTTTGACTGCACCTGAGTACATGGAGCTATTGGTTGATGCGGAAAGAAAGAAGGAGGAACAAGCAAAACTAAAGTTAAGGAAAAAAGAATTGGCACAAGAAAAAAAAAAAAAAAGGTTGCTAGACTTGAGAGAAAGGGGGAAGAAAAAGAAAAAAATTACAGGAGAAGCTTGAAAGAGAAAGGGGGAAGCAAAGGCTAAGGAGCAACAAAAAGAGATTGAGAAGGCAAAGGAAGTTCATTTGCTCAAGCGTACACAAGCAACAAAGGAAAGAGCAAGAGAAGAGGGAGAGGGAACTTGCAAATCAATTAAGGGAATACGAAAAGAGGATGCATGTAAGTTCTCCAACTGATCATGAAAATCGAAGGATTTTTCAAGATATGTTAAATATTCAAATTCAAGTTATGCTCAAATTGGAACACCTCCATCACTTATGAATAACTCTTGTATAGTTCCATCTTGGTATGTATCACCTCATTTACTTTGTACAAGTTCAAGCAGTCCTAGTAGTTCATTTCCAATGCCACCATGGATGCAAGCTTCAGCAGGGCAACCAACTCCTTTGTCAACAACAGGGGAAAATCCCTTATCAAGCGGACAACCAAATCCTTTTTCAGCAGGGGGACCAGATCCTTTATCAGTTGGGAAACCAAATGCTCTGTCAAAAGGGATTCTAAATCCCTTTTCAGCTGGGCAATTGAACACTGTATCGGCAGGAAAAGAAAATCCAAAAGCAGTATTGAAAGAGGGCAATATTACTTATACTAACTAAGATATTGAACATGTGCTCGTAAACAATGTTTATTACCCCATATGATGATGGTAGTAATTTTGTTGGTGATACCATTTTGCTAGATGTATTCACCGAAGTCTTCCTATGTAGTCTCTAAAGTTATTTGTGCAATATAAATTTTGCGTATGTAATCAGAATACTTTCCAGCCCTCTATGTATACAATTAAACTTATGTTAATATATCAGTATGATGATGCTCTATATTTTACACCCTATTTGGCGGTGTAATCAGAATACTGATATAAATTTTGCGTATGTAATCAGAATACTTTCCATCGTTTTATGTATACAATTGAACTTATGTTAATATATCAATATGATGATGCTCTATATTTTACACCCTATTTGGCGGTGTAATCAGAATACTGATATAAATTTTGCGTATGTAATCAGAATACTTTCCATCGTTTTATGTATACAATTAAACTTATGTTAATATATCAATATGATGATGCTCTATATTTTACACCCTATTTGTGGTGTAATCAGAATACTGATATAAATTTTGCGTATGTAATCAGAATACTTTCCATCATTTTATGTATACAATTAAACTTATGTTAATATATCAGTATGATGATGCTCTATATTTTACACTGCCTATTTTGACATCCCCCAAAAACGCATGGCTCATACACGTGGCACTGACCTGGAAATGAGGTGGCAAAGGAATGTAGGAGGTCAAGAATTTAGTGTTGAATATTCTCTAGGTGGTGGTTTTTTACCGCACGTAGCACGTGCGTGACGTGCGCAGATGTGACACCCAAACCCTTGGAAACTTGTGTAAAGATAGGGTGCACCACAACCGGTGCCTCTCCCCTAAACTATCCAAATAGGACAGTGAAAATAGGACTTCAACATCAAAATAGGACTCCCGCATCAACCTTTGTAATGAAAATAGGACTTCCACATCAAAAATTGCAGCAAGCATATCCAAAACAGAAAAATAAACTCAATGATAGGACTTCCACATCTAATGATAGCACATCTAATATTCTTAATTTCCAGCCTGTGGCTTACAAACGGCGAGGTGCTAAAACAACAAAACCGTAATTAAAAAAAACCAGAACCCATTTCCTGTATAAATCTTTCAATAAAAATGAGCTTTAATAAATAATGGCTACCCCATTTCCTATAGAACCCATTTCCTGTATACCCCAGCCATTTCTTGTATACCCCAGACATTGAATTCACTCTAAAAAACACCTCCAAAAACATGCAGTTCTCCATATTACTTGAGCAACCGCAATACAAAGGGGGAGTTGAACATTTTGCAGGATTTGAGGATTGGGCACACTCCCCTCTCTGGGCCGATGAGGCGAAAGGAAGTTCCCGCAGGGTCAAGTTGAAATGAAGCAGTGGGTGACGAGTTGGCTCAAAGCGAGCTCGTTGAGCTCAGGGTGAAACATTATACGGGTGGGCTAAGCCCGTGAGGAACGAATGGATGTGGGGAATGCCATAAGATTCACGTTAGGTTAGAAGCAATATCAAAAATAATAAGTTCACGTCAGCCCATTGAAACATCCCAAACAAGAAGATGAACGCCATAAGATTCACACAAATACTTGGAAATGATTTAAACCAGCGATTGCACACATGAAATAAATCAATAAACCAATGATTTTATGCATGGATTTGTAAAATATGACAAATGAAAAAATAAATTTCTTTTGTTGAATGGAAAACAACAAACTTTCCATAATAGTGCAGTGTTTAAAAACACTAAGGATCATTCCTGAATGAGAACCCTCTCACCTCTGCATTTTCTTCTCATCTTCAAAGCAGGCCGAGCCATTGCCGAGGAAGAAGTTAGTTCAGGAGTGGAGAAAACCCACGCTACCACCGATCTGAAATGTGAGGAGAAATGGTCACATGATTTTTGCAAATGAACAGGTCCAAAACAACATTGAATGTGCTCCGTTTCCATTTTGCGTGAAATCCCAATGCTGGATTTGGCGGTGGCAGGTTCCATAAACCAAGGCTTGCGTATTAATGTCTGGTGGGTGAGCATTCATTGAATGGTCTCTGAATGAACTACAACTGGCGTGGGGAATGGGATAAGAGAAGCAGTGGTCCCAGCCACCAAAAAAATTGCCTTTTTGACATCCCCCAAAAACGTGGCTCGTACACGTGGCACTGACCTAGAAATGAGCCCGAGGGTGGTGGCCGAACTTTTACTTTGCCCCATGTCTCGGTGCTCCTTCCACATGACGAGGTCAACATTGCATGGTCTCTTGGTCCCCTTGCTTCAAAGATAGTTAACAAAAGGTGCACCACAACTTGGGCCTCTCCCTATTTTGTGTTTTTATGGAGGAAAAGAGAAATTATGTGCACTTTTCTTACATGGGTATTCAAATTTGTCCTTATGGGGTGTGGGTTGGGTTGAGTATGTAAGAGAGTGGTCTTTTCCCCAACCACCAATTTATTATGCTTTGGGGTTTGGGTTTGACCTTGGTGATGTGGGTTGGAGGAGAGATGATGTGGCATCCTACATGGAGCCACATCACCCCTCTCTCCATCTTTTCTATTTATTTCATTTTTGTGTGAGGATTTGGGGGTTACTTGTTCATTTTTTTGTGGAGGTTGGGAATTTTTGGAGATCTTGCTTGAAGAATGGTGATTTGAGCTTGGAATGGATGGTGCTTGCTTGGGGTTTTGGAAGGCTTGGAACTTGTTGTGTTTGATCCTCTTAAATTGTAAGGTAGATCTTCACTCTTGTATTTACTTTGCTATTTTGTTGCACTCATATGTGTGGATGATGGTTGTTGTATTGCTTATGATTGTGGGAAATATATTTGATCCTTAGGTTGTGGGAGAAATGGAAATGGGGGTAAAACTTGTGGGAGGCATAAGAGAAATGTTATTGGGTATTTTAGGAGGGAGTTGGGTTGGGATGTCCACCTTGTTGATAAATATGATTTTTGTTTATCTTGTTATTTTCTTGAGGGAGGCATAAGAGTGGTGTATCTTCTTGGAGGGAGGCATAAGAGTGTTGTGTGTATCACGCCATTTTGGGGATGGAACTTGGAATTTTTTTGGAGGCTCATAGGTGGACACCCAAACCCTTGGGAGGCATAAGAAGAACCCCATGTTCCTTTCTCCTCCATGGCTTTAACATGAAGCCTTTGTGTTAGAAACTTGTTGGTTTTGTTGTAATTTTGGAAATGTGTTTTTGTGTTGAGTGTCTTGATTGAATGTGTATGTGGAAGCCATTTTGAGTTGCCCATGGTTGTCTAAATAACCCACGTTCTGTATATTTGTAAATAGGCTTTTCGAATAAGGGAACCTCTCCCATTAAAGAGGAGGGACTCGGGGCCTAAAAAATGAGGAAGAAGGCTTCTCTCCCTCATTGGAATATTGGTTGGGTGGAGAGCGTTGCCTACTCCCCCATTTGGTTGTGTTCTTGATTCATGATGAAGATGGTGGAGTTCAATGAAGATTGGTTCATAGTGCCTTTGAAGAGAATGGAGAAGGATATGTGAAGTTACATCTTGTTTTTATTGTGAGTTTACAACTTATAAATTTTACCCATGGGACTTTGAATGAAATATTGTATGTTAATGGTTAGATTTTTCAAATGAGTTATTGGGACTTGCATTTCTCCAAATGAAATGTGAACCTTGTATTGGTTTGTACAAAAAGAATAAGATCCTCACATCTATACTTTGTCTTGGGAGTTGTATGAAAAATATGTTGAAAGGATTAGTGTTATTGGGTGAAACTAAATGTGGACTCTCTTGCATTATTGACAACTTCGTTGAATGAGAAAATGAAAAATAAAAGAAAGGCTTTCAAATGTGTGTCATACCTTCTTTTACCCAAGTGAATGTGCAAGAAGGAATTAAATAAATCAATTCTACAATCTAGCTCCTTGTAATTACAATAGAAATTTGTTCCAAGTAGATGAATTTAATTACAAGCTAAATATACCCTTATATCATTTTACAAATAAAATTGAATGATATAGTTTATTCACAAGTAGACAAATAAAAAAAAATAACGTAACTTTAATACTCATATGTAACTGATTTCTTAGTCGTATAAACTTCAAATCTCCAATGTTATTGTCTTACACTAACATACAATTTTGTATTTTATATGAAAAAGAAACAAAAGAAAAGAATTTAAATTAATTTTTATACGAATAAAATATTAATTTACATAAGATACTTTATTAATCTATATTTGATTTATATATATAATAATAATTATATAGAGATTATATTCTAGATTTATAATTTATATATATATATATACACACATATATATACATATATATATATATATATATATATATATATATATATATATACCACATTATAAAATATATATATATATACTTATACAATATATATAATAATATTTAATAATAATATTTAATAAATATATAAGTGGGACATATATGAAAAGTGACCAATGTGGGAAACCGTATAGATTTAATTTGTAAAAGAGAAAACAAATACTAAAATTAAGATTTTTTTAAGGCCTTTGAAATCCATCAAGGTGGAGGAAGTGGTTTTAAATAAATCAATAAATTTTAAAAAGTGGAAAGGAAGTGGTAGTGGTGGGACCACTCCATGTGGGGATGGGTTTATTAAATTACCCCAACACTTTAATCCCCCACACACAAATAAAAACCCTGCTCCAAAATATTTAATCGGCCATTTAACATCAATGCCGCCAATGTTTATTTCAGTCGGCTTTAACTCATAATGTGGCCTGGGTATAGTTTTAAATCGCTTCTGTAATTTCTTTTCAGTGACCACTCTATGAAATTCGGTCGTGTAACTTTAACTCGGCCCAAGATTTTAAAAAGGCGACTCGATAGTTTAATTTGGAAAACACGTCTCAGTATTCGATTATATATATATATATATTCGTATTTAATGATTTATCTTTTATATTAATTTATATATTATAAGAGAAATATTACGGATTAATAAAAATAAAATAAAATGCATGAAAACAAACCTATATATCGGTTTATATCAGGTTAAATAAATATTTAAAATGATTATTAAAACATTAAGAGTATATATTAAGATGTATACATGCATAATTATACACTTTCAAATGATAAATATACAATGGCCATATTTGCAGATTTACAACTTAAATATCAAAATAAACTAGAATAAATTGGTCAAATACCCACAACCTGATTTGGGTAATACTTTACAAATGAGATGCAAATAATAACCAGTAAGATGTCTTTTAGAAAATAAGCAAACCCTAGGAGAGGGATATTAAAACTAGCTCCTCTTCTTGTGTGCATTCACCCAAGAGCTTGAGCTTCCTTCCATGGCCTCCCTTCTTCCTTAACCTGCAAAACAAACAAGAGAAATGAGAGGATAGGTTAAGAAATAAGTATAAGAAAACCCATAAGGATTTCTAGGGTTTCTTTAGTGCAACCTAGATCTAAGGGCTCAGATAGAATAAATCCAATGGTGTAGGATGAACCCTACATCACTTAAGTGATGGGGTATTTAAGTGGGAGTGAAATAATTAAATGATGGGTGTAATGTTTTGAAGGGGCCTAAGGGGTTAGACTAAGTTGTGCACCCCTTACTTTTTAAAGAAATAATCTAAATATTAAGGAGCATGATTTAAGACTAAAGGATATTTAGTCTTGTTTATTATAATAAATTTAGAGGGGATTAATGGGGCTATGACATGAAAATAAAAATGAGAAATATTAAAATAATTATTGAAGCTTAGTAAGTGAATTTAATTCTTCATTTAATTTTGGAAATTGGGTCAATGTTATTCAGTTGTCATTTTTTCCGACTGCCTTGAAAATTTTATAAAGCATTATTATCAAGAATTTAATTTAATTCGATGAATGTTATTGTCGTTACCTTTCCAAAAAAAATCATTCCATAATTTTCTATGTTTGTTATCATGTTTATCGTGTTTTCTTATCAAAAAAAATGCAGGCGTTACACTTCCTATTACATACTAGGATCTATAATCCAGATGAAGCAATTAACATTTCAAGGATCAACATGATACGAAATTCCAAACCTCTAAGAAATCTAGTCCATGGATGTCCTAAAACCAACATTAAACCACTACAAATCCTGAACTAGAATAGAAGAGAAAAGATGCCTAGGATTTTGTATAAGTTTCATGACTCCTCATCACTTGGGGGTGACATAAAGATCGCGGTACTTTATTGTTGATATTATTCCATCCTTCATCCCCTCATTTGCATGTTGCAATCTCTACTTTATTAGAGACCATTAATGTTATGTTAATTTTACCAAGATTAATAAGGGATCCTTTTTCAAAATATTTCCAACCAAAGATTGATGTGATTGCTCAAAAATGTAGTCATTAATGTTTCTATCCTCCAAATATACTTTTTCAAGATCTTCGGTTACCATTCTATTCAAACCATGCTTTATTCCTTCTGTGACACCGTCATTAATATCTAGATTGTCAATAAAGTTCTCTACTACCAGGAGCTACTTATTTGCATTTAATAGCTATATCTACCTACACGTCCATCGTCCAAGGCTTTACCACATGCCTTAACATCTCTTTGAATTATTTCATTCAAAGTCTAATTAGACAACACATTTGAAATTTCCCTGAGTGGTATTTCATACACCACAACCGTCGAACAGTTGTCCATTGGAATGTCACCGCCTTGAGAAAATTTAAACTACTCTCCACGTCAACCTGAATGCGTGCATGGGTTTTTGAAACTTCCTCATTTTTTTCCTTCATCGATTCACCAGAAAAATTTAACTCGACGATCGCTCCTCGTTTTTGTAATGCATCGTTTTTATCCAACTAATGGGGAGTATTTTTCTCTTTACATCCAAACATTGCATGTCCCGCTCTCTAATACTTACCACATAAGACATGTGAGTCTTCAAATATTTTTTTGTCTCCAAACCCCATCACGAGACACCGAATTTATTATCTTTGAAGGAGAGGAGTGCTGCATAAACGTTAACAAACATTGCAGTTACAAGGAAGCACAATCGTATTTGTAGTTTGGTCAGAGCTATCGGATCCCAAAGAGCCTTTTTATTCCAACTAGCACATCAACTTCCCAGAACTCCAGAGGCAGTCCAGGAAGCCTAACCCAAACTAGTCACAGAGACAGGATATGATTCTTGGAGCCTGGCTTCCATCTTATAATGGAGAGAGTATTTATCCTAAAAATCCATGGCCCTCCTTGTAGAACATGGACAAGATCTTCCTCAAGAGATAAAACAAACAAAAACTCTTTTCAAACAAGGTAAATGTGGAAACTTGCCCCAAAATCCTTCACTTCTTCCTAATCTAACTTCTTACTTAATCAATGTTTGGCCTTATCCTAAAAAATCTTGTTATACGAATGAAAATAGACACGTGACCTTCAATCGCACTGCACTTCACGAGTTCGTGTCGGGATGTCAGTGTGGAATGTGCAGATGGCTATGTGTAGAGAAATATAGAAAATATGTGATATGTGGATGAAAATATGCGAAAGTGGGATGAACAAGTTATCAAGGCAAAATAATGTCCTAGACTTGCAATATCGGGATCTGCTCATCAAGTGCTGAACTGGTCTAATGGTGGTGGGATATGTGGAAAACCAACGGGTACCTCATAATTATTTCCAAACAAGGTCATGGAACGAATGAGAGAGACATGGTCCCACTAGATCTATGGACGGTTAGTTGGTTGAGTCTAGAATGCGAGAGCTCATTGAGCTTCTTCGTTTAGAACATCCAGTTGTCTAATGATGTCGGGTGGAAGTGGAGATGTTATAAATACCACCACACATAATCTGGTGTCCATGTTTAATTGGCCTTCGGTCCCGTTTGGTTAGGGGACTGCTGGATCGCAACCATAAATTCTCTCTCGTCGTGGTCCTTATATGGTCATATGTGGAATCTAGACTTTGTTTCATGGGGAAATCCAATACTCGTAAGCCTTATCAACTTTGATGTTTAAAATGTTTAATTGTACAATTTTGTCTATGTACTGTGATGGTGTTCTAAGGAGAAGCATATGAAGTCCAATATCTATGTCCATAAGAAATTTGTGCTTGTTCGGTTGGGGTACCGGTGGATCACTACTATATGTTTGTTCTTGTTGTGGTATGTTTATTGTCATGTATTCATTTAATATACAAAAATAAATAAAAAGCTAATCTAATGAAATGAAAGCTACACTATGTTTTTGTATTTTGTAATATAAGGAAAATGAAACAATACAAAACAACTAATCTAATTAAAATAACTCTTTTTTTGCTTTTCTAGAATAACAGTGTGTACAAAGGAAATAAATTGCTTCTAATTTAATTAATAAATCCTAAAACAAATAAAACAACTGGATGTAGTTGTTTATATGTTAAGAAGAAATATAATCTATTATAAACAATTCAAGCTTCTCTAAACTATGAATGTGAACTAAATCATCTACTTTGCCTCAGAGGCACGAGAAGAAATCAGAGATTCTCATAAGCTTTTCTTCCCTGTAACTTCCTAGAAACAATAAAGGAGGCTTTTATGGAGGATCTTATAAATGAAATGATATTTGGTTGATTTCTAAATTAACACAAGCTTTCTTCTAGAATCACCTCTTTTAAAATCTAAAGAGATAGGAAAAAGAAGCTATCTATCCTAAGAAAAATTTGTTGGAGGAAATGATCTACTGTAGCTATTCAATAAATGCAGCAATGAAAATAGAAAAGCCTTTTTCTACTGTAGTAACTAATGTGTATGTAAATTTTTCAAATAAAGAAGTAAAGAAATGATGAAACCCAATTACAACCCCAACCTGGTAATTGCAGTGTTGTGGCAATCCAGTTGTGGTGTGCTCTTGTGTCCCCTTAGTATTATTTTCCATTCTTCAATGTCCATGTGAGACCAGGGAGTTGGGAACACAGAGGAAGCTAGAAGAAGGTTCTAGAGCAAGTAATGGCTTACTAGGCAATCTGACAGAAATACAAGCAGAGGAAGAACAATGCAAGTGAATAGAGCTTGATTATGTAATCTCTAGTAGGATTATAACAGCATAACATAAAAATACACCACAAAATTTCTTCGGCCCTTTGCTTGAGAATAAGCGATGGTTTTATAGAAGTTGTTTGGGTAGTGCACTATCACACTTGGCAGCAATCGGTGCCACATCAACACATGAAGCAAAAATTTGAACAGTCAATAAGGAATCACAAGTGAAATAGGATATTGCTACAAGTCATTCAAGCTTAAAATAAGCTAAAACGGCTCAAAAACGTAAGTTAAAAGTGAATTGGAGTGGATAAAAATGCGTCTAATTCACGCACAAAGAGTTCTGTAAAATTTGCACAAGACCGCCGCCCGCATAGGTGGTGGTTACAAAAAACCGTACCTGCCCTACCTAGGTGGTGGTTTTGTAACTAAAGGCCAAACCAGTGGCAAAATGATGTTGGAGGCTAAGGAAAAGCACATAATGGCTAAGTAAGGTAAACTATGGTTTTCAAACACCTTTGGAAAATTCATGAATCATCATTAGGGACTTTTGAACTGTTTCCAAAAATTTAGCACATGTAATTTTGGGTGCGTACATATTGCCCCCTCGGAGAAGTGTCTTAGCCATGAAGAGGCATAAAACATAGAGTCTAAGTATGGTGTTCTCAAAATGGGGATTTATAAGCTTTACCTGACACGCCCGTGTCCCGAAATGTCGACATCTAAGCTCTCGTTAACTACAAGGCGAAAGAAAAACTCAAGTATAAATAGATATGATATTGAAAAATAAACTCTAAAATAAAATGATAAGAGGACTTTCCGTCTGTGTGGGGATAAAATTATACCTACACTAGCGCTCTAGCCTGTAAAGCACATACAAGTGAAACAAAGTTAAAACAAGCATATATATAACCAAAACCATTCATTTTCAATTCATTTGTACATATCCTCTTAGTGATTATGGAGCTCTAGACCAACTATCACCATTTCAAATGAGATTATAGTTAAAATGACGAGTGGTACAATGTGATCATTCCTTCATGAGTGAGAAATCTAGTGGCGAAGAAAAAGGTTAGTATTCTACATTTGTTTATTTTAAACCTAAAAATGTAAAATGTTGAAAATCTACACCTAGGGGGGTTATTTTCAAAATTTTTCTTGTTGAAATGTTCCTTAGGAGGTAATCTAGGCGGGTCTAGATTTTGTTTTATCCAAAATGATCTAATTAATTTTTTTTTGAGTTTTTGGGTCAAAGGGGGTGGGTTGTCCATTTTGGTCACGGCTGCCACCCTGTGCAAGGCTGTTGATGGGTGTCGTCATTCCCTTCATTTAATCAACTTCTTGTTTATGTTATATCAAACCAGGGGTGTGTCTAAAGCTATATGCAACAAGAATACTTTAACTAATCTAGTAGTTGACTGTAGCTATTTTTATATTTTTTGGGGGATATTTTTAATGTCTTAAGGACTTCTTGGTAAAAGATTATTTAAATCAAACTATGAAAACTTCTGAAAGTTTATGAAAGCTTGCTTATGAAAGGAAACACACCATGTAGAATGGAAACACACTTGCTTTTGAAAGTAAACACTCTTGCTTTTAGAAACAAAAACACTCAAATTAAAATACGTGAAAACAATTGCAAAAAATATAAAGATTTATCTAAACATCTACACGAACAAGTATACGACATAGTTTAACTAAAAGAACTAAAGCAATACAAAATTAACAGATCTAAGCTATTTGTTGAAGAAATATAAATACCAAATAAATGAATATCATGGTCCTTGGGGGAGTGGACCCTTGCTCCTCCTTGAATCAGGATTTTAACAACTCAGAATTCTCTCAAATCAGAATGGCTATTTTATTGATAAAAACATTTAGTATTACAAAACGTACTGGATCTGGATACTTAATCTATTTCTTTTCTCTGTTCTATATCTATCTCATTCTATATATCTATCTCCTATTGCAGGTCTGCTTTTATATACATTTTACAATCACAGTTGTCTTAATGATTATGATGAAATCGAATCATGCCTAGAATAGATGTTGAGTCGGATGGCAGTTGATCAGATAGCTATAGGATAATTCTCCTTGGATCTGTGTTTAGAAATCTTCTCGTCCTTTATGATTGAAGGGGTCGTAGATGCAAAATCTCTGGATGTGGTTTAAAATAGATAACTCCCATTGGTTCGGAACTTTGGAGAAGTTCCGAAACCATAGGAAATTGTTAAGAACCAAAACCTGTGAGAGTTCTGGAGTTGTCCCCAGGAGTTCCGGAACTAAGTCTGAAAATCTCGATTTAAATACGGAGTTCCTAACTAATGATGACTGTGTGATGGAGTTTCAAACTAGCTTGGAAGTTCCAAAACTAAGTCGTGTAGGAGCAGATGCTATCAAAAACATATTGAACACCACTGCTTCATTTCTTGGTGATTAGAGTTGCTTTATTACAAAACTAAATTTAAACACACACTATGTTAGGAATTTGAGCTTTTAACATTAGGATCACAATCAATCAAAAGGAGACATTTACATCCTAACTCATATTAGATCAACTAAAAGTCACATAATGCAATTAAACTTAATCAAAAGGAGAGTACGATGAGATCATATATTATACATTAATCAAACATATTATGGCCTCATTAACAGTGGTTACAGGATTGCCACCTTGCTCAGGGTGGTGGTTATAATATTGTCACCCCGACCATACGGCGGTTGTCAGAACCGCTCTCTACACAGGGCGACAATTTTGTAATTACCAAGACAAAGAGCTATTTTGACCAATTAGATTTTTTTTTGGTTTTTAAGTTGTTTTATACTATTTTTGATGAGCTTATGCTTTGATAAATGTTACTAAATTGCTCTTTTTCTTGTTTTGGTGAATGCGGAAGGAGTTGTACATCCGTTGGAGTCAAGAGAGAGTGTGATTGACTTCTAGGAATTATTGATCAACTTGACTCAGGGTGAGACAAATTTATTACACCAGGATGGTTTATGGAGGATCACACGGGTGCCACACATTACACCAACCAACCATATATTGTGCGATATGTTGTCTTATTGAGATGTGGACCGGAACACTTTATGGTTTCCTGGTGTTTGGGGAGAGTGTAATATCACTCTCGAGGATGTCTACAAGATTCTTGGCATACCTGTGACTAGCAGATGATTGACCTTAGAGAGTGTAGGGATAACAACTAGATCTAGATAGTGGGCTTCCTATATGGGGGATGATGGGGCGTCAGAGGGTGCCAAACAGGGTATGCGGCTTTTATCTGTTGCCTCCACACCTATCCCTACCCTACGCAAGGCCATTATTGGTATTCTGGATTCATGTTTGGTAGGAGACAAGGGTGGGGACAAGCTCTTATACTGTTGGGATATGATCATCATGCAGATTGAGTAGTATGGGAGGATCTTTTCTTGGGGTGTGGATGTCTTGGGGACCACATACCATGACTTATACCAAGTGGTGAGGCTCCAAGAGAAATCCCTAAGCCACCGCACATTAGTTATGAGCTTGGTGTATGAGTGTATTATCCCGTTCCATAGTAGAGGGAATTGGTATACAGGATCCACGGGCCATCAGGGCCGCGAGATGGACAGGGATGCCAATTCTTATAGGGTCACATCAGGTCATTTCTTACTTGACTATAGTTGACTTTGTTACTAGACAATATCAAGACTGGACTAGGAGATGGGGTGATGAGGAGACTATCCTGATTGCATGTGCTACCACTTCATAGTTAGTAGATAGATCTGCGAGGGTGGAGGCCCACCCTACCGCCAGAGTACCCCAATAGTTTGGGTTACCCTATGATGATGATCATTATTTCATGCCTATTGTCTATCGAAGTGTTAAGGAGGCACGAGACAACCCTAAGGGCTGACATGGATGGAAAGTGGTCATACCAAGAGTACCCATCTCTGTGGAGAAGGTATTATTTCCCAGAGCACCCATGACTCTTCTCTAGATTGAGGCCACACCTATTCATAGCGGGGGGAGGAGGAGGAGACCGATATAGCCATAGATATAGAGACTAAGGGTGAGGTTAGTGAGGAGATGGGTGAGGAGGTTAGAGTAGAGTGAGGTGATGAGGAGGAGGATAATGATATCGAGTAGCGGGTTACTCAGGAGATATCCATGGTAGAGAGAGAGGAGGTGAAGGAGCAGAGAAGGAGACTCTAGTTTCTAAGGAGCCACTTCCTTATGAGGGAGGCGGCGATGAGGAGTCCATGATGGGACAACACATTGCCCTAGGAGAGGGAAGGCATAGGAGGTTCTTATAACAACACCACCACCACCAATTGCACCAGCCGATCCTACGTGGATGCTAGGAGATATGAGTATGTAGATACTCTTCTCTGACTCTATTACTTAGAATTTTTAGTGATCTACGTATTGTGCTTCTTTTTTATTTTTAAATGTTTTCTAACTCACCATTGTTTTCTTTGTTTTATAGCCATTGTTGATGGATGGCGAGATATTATTCACCGAATTTATGTTGATACCATGTTGATCCCTATGAGGAAGACTTGGGTGGAGCTGCTAGAGGATTTGGGATAGCCATTGTAGGCTGGATGATAGATTGACGTGTTTGGGCCTCTCTGGAAGGCCACAGAGATCTTGACTTCACATAACACAAATATTGGTGCATATGAGATGGTAGAGAGGTTGGTGAGGTGGAGCCACTCATGCAGTGAGTCCATGACTATTGGTTGATCTCATGGTCACTCCCACCATTCAAACGATTCACAACATCCGAGCCGTAGCAGGAGCCCTAGTCACAACCGCACATCATCTCAGGGTTCCCATAGAGAGGGGTAGACCATTAATCCTTTATTGCTTTGATGCCATTTTGTGAGGCATATATATGTTTTTTTGTGATTTTGTGCTCCTTGAGAGCATTTAGACCACACTTGCGTTTGTGATGACTTTGCACACAAACTTGATTTATTATGATATATATAGATATCTCTTTTTGATTGGGCTATCCTTTGCACCATAGTTGACTTCATTAATGGTTTACTTTGCATGTATACTCTTAGATGTTTAGAATTTTGCATTTTATATGCTTTTCAGAACACATGCAATGGATAATGATATGCTAAACATAACGATTTATTTATTTTTTTTTGTATGATGTTGATGCAAGCACAATGTAATTTCAAAACTTTAGTCCTTCAAGCAATATTTGACACTTCTTGTTTTGTTGGTGAAATGTGAAAAATATTATATGATAAGAAGATGAACTCACTCCACCTCTAACTCCATACGCAACTAGTAAGATGTGAGGGCTCAACACCAAGAGCCAGAAGGGACGTGAGTTGTATGATTTTGACGAATGAAAGTGATGAGGGAAAGACAAGATTTTGACAAAAATCCAATTGGTAACCTACAACCTAACTTTGTACACAGTTTACTACATAGCTTAAAATGTGATTTACTTTCAAGTTTATCTAGACTTAGATCCGTAGATGGCCACTTGACTTTAAAAAGTTGGTTTTAAGGTTTTAAACTCTCTTGGAACATACACATCTAATTTACTTTGTTAGATTTGAAATTTCAAAGCACTTTTTATTGAATTATAACTTACTAATTTATTTGAAGTGACCCCCTACACCTTGCCCCATGCTACTAGTAAGAATCATGGGCTCATCACCGAGGACAAGATATAGGTGAGTAAGGGCACTTCCCCCTTCCCCACCCTCACGCTACCAGTAAGAAACATGGGCTCATCACCGAAGGTTGGTGGGGCAAGGAAGTGTAGTTTTATTAGTAAATGAAATATTTTTATATATTATTTGACTTATAGCATTTTTTTAACTTTAGTTGTGCTTTTAGGAGGGATAGCTTTCCCCTAAGCTCAACCCCATGCAACCAGTAAGATGCGAGGGCTCATCACCGAAGGTTGAGGTAGGTGAACAAGTAATCCGAGTAAAATGTTTAGAATGCTTTTGCTACCAAAGAGTTTTTTTGGGAAAGATGTGACATCAAGAAGCTTCTAGAACAGACTATGGGAAAAGAAACCTAAGTTGAAAGAAAACTATGAGTAGAACCAAGTATGCATGCCTTGGTAGGATAAATGTCAAAATTGTGTCTTAACTTTTCAAACTAATGAAATGATTTAGAAATGTTGATGATAATATTACGGATATTTAAAGAAATGTGATTGAATGTTTTGCCAATACTTTAGAATTTTTTGAAATTTGCTTGAAAGATAAGTTCCTCGATTATAGATTTACAAAATGATCTAACAAACGAAATGCAATGCGGATGCAATAGTGTACATGTGAAAATGTAGATGGATCATGCGTAGTAATTTTTAGGTGAAGTGAATTGATGGATTCGTTGAATTATTCATCTTCTAAAGTACACAAGCAATATGCCCCATTGTTGTAGTCCTCCATGACTCGATATGGGCCCAACCACTTGGGCCTAACTTTCCTTCCTTTGCTGATTTTCTTGTCTATCTGAATGTCAAGTCTCAATACCAAATCTCCAATGTATATTTCACATTCATCTACCTTCTTATTGTACTGTCGACACATCCGGTCAACATAAGCTCTATGGTGTGCCTCAGCTCTGAGATGAGCTTCATCAAGGGTTTCGAGCTCAACGAGACATGCTTCACAATATCCCTCTTCTCTTAAGATTCCTTGTAATGATATCCGAAGACTGGGTATCTCAAATTCAAGCGATAAGACCTCTTCCAACCCGAATGGTAAAGAATAAGGGGTTTCCCATGTCGACGTTCTTATTGATGTTATATAGGCCCACAAGGATGGAAATAGCTTTAGATGCCAATCATGCATGTTCTCCTTAACAATTTTTAGGAGGATGGAATTCAATATCTTATTAGTTGCCTTAGCCTGTCTATTGGCCTGAGGGTAGTATGGAGAGGCTGTGTGATGATTTATCTTGAATTTTTCACACAACTCACACACATGTTTTTTTTAAATGAAATGCAATTATCAGAGATAATGACTTGTGGGACCTCATATTTACAGATGATTTGGTTCAAGATGAACTTTGTAATTACAGATCCTAGAATAGTGGTAAGAGGCATGGCCTCAACCCACTTCGTGAAATACTTTGTGGTCGTGATTATAAAATTATGGTCATCTATAGATGAGGGAGAGAATTTCCCTATCAAATATAAACCTCACATGGAAAAGGGCCAAGGTGTGTCAATTGGTTGTAGAGCTTTGGAAAGAATGTGAATCTTGTGAGATAATTCTTGACACTTTTATACGTACTCTATTGTATCTTGTTTTAGGGTGGGCGAGAAATAACCCATTAGGTGTATCTTTCTAGTGGTTTCATGTCCTCCAAAATGACCTCCAAAACCTATTGTGGGCTCCGTAGAGGATCTTTTCATATTATTCCTCATCGACACAACTTAGCAATATTTCGTTGAAAGCTCTGTAATAAAGCACTTGTTCTATGATTACGTACTTGGAAGCTATGATGCATATCCATATTCTCTGTTGTGATGTTGTTCCCTCAGGGTACGTGTGGTCCATAATAAAATTGACAATATCTGAATACCATAGACATGTTGTTGATGCGTAATCATAACACCCTTGATTGTTTGCAACCCGGTAGATTGAAACTATTAGTGTGATTGCATAACATGGAGTTTTTCCCAAAGTCTGGGACTTTGCGATCGGGAAAGCTCTTTGGATGAAGGTCAATTCCTATTCCTCTATTCTAATACACACACTCAAATTGTAGAGGATCTATCCTAAAATCTACTCTAACTTGCCAAGGAGATAAGGTTAAAATGATTGCAATAAATTGAACCTAAGATATAGGTGGTGATGCACCAAAGGAATGCTAAACACATACTTTACATGGAGATGAAAACCAATAAGTTTGAAGGGGATGAATACACACCACAAGTAAACCAATTTTTATGAATTCATTCACCATTAAACACAAACCATTAAATATGCAACATAATTTAACATGCATAGTTAACCAAAATTACAATGAGAGATTAAGAGAATGCAATGAACACAAGAGAGGGTTGAACTTCATCCACAAACTTATATTATTGCTCCACATATTTGATATAATGCATTATAATGGCCAAGAGGCACTAATTTTCATTATAACTTGAATGAGAGGTTTGAACTCCACAAATTCACTTACAAACAAGAGAAGAAGGGAGGGTGCAAAGAAAGATTATCAAACCTTTTGAAATGAGCCCCTCCTTACAATATATAGGAATAATGAGAGAAGGGAGAGAGAACAACCACCCAAAAATGCATTAAAATCTCCTGTAACAATGATGGGTGCCACTGCAAAACCCATACCCCCATGTCCTTTGCCTTGTTGGAGAAGAAAGGAAGCCCATACCTCATCATTTTGGTAGGTGAGAAACTTGAAAAATTCCCCTAAAATGGTGAACTGTATTTCCTCATTTTTAAATACTTATCCTTACTAAAATTAAGAAAACCATTTGCTCTTGTGTAGAGGACACTGAGAGCTTTCCAAAATGTCTGATTTTGTGCAAATCCAAGCTTGGCCATCTGAAGATGAGGGTGCCATACTACAATAAATATAGGTGGTTGATCTTCCTTTTTGGACTCTAAACTTTCATCGCATCCTCTGAAATCCAAACTTTTGGATTTTTGGGATTTAGAACTTTGAAAATTTTGATTTTGGAGTTCGGGTTACTATTTATCGCTCAAGTTGGCTCGAAAGTTACAAAATGTCAAACCTCTAAAGTCTGAAATTTGGACTTTGGAGTTCAAACTCTAAAACCATGTCACCTGACATTGTTCATCATTCAAGTTAAAAGTTTTGAAATTCCAAAACCCCGAAGTCTGTTCGGACTTCAAGTTTGTACCTTTTTCCTTTTTGGGATTTAGGTTTTAGGATTTTGGGGGTTTGAGATTTCGGATTCGAGTTTTACATTTTTGGGATTTTAGGGGTTTGGGTTTTTCAAGTTTTTAGGATTTTGATGTTTTGGGATTTCGTGTTTGTGCATCCATTCATTCTTCATGTATCTCCAAAATCCCAAAGTTTGAATTTTAGACTTCAAGTTTTAGAACTTTTTCCTCCCCATGTAGCATTGTTCACCATGAGCTACCAAGTCTCCAAAACTCTGAAATTGACTTGCCTTTTATGCATTTTGACCTCTGAATTTTAGATCTTTTTGCTCCTTGTCTCAAGGTTTCACCATTTTTCTCTTGGGTCTACCTCTCGAATGCCCTCACCTCCAAAGTCCTGAATTTGGACTTGAGCTTCTTCTTCTTCATTTCCTGAACTCCTATGTAATGTGCTTGACCTTCCTAACCTATTCGACCAATCCTGAAGTGTGATCTCCCCTGGCTGAATTGATCCCTCATTTTTTTTTTTTTTTTCTGTGGGGTCATGTTTGTCTAATTTCTCTTGAGGGGAAAAATTGGATAACAATTTGGTGACTCGCGGGATCACTTGCCTACTAGGTGAAAGAACAGTTGCCTCAAAGTATCCATTAGGCACGAAGTTATGAATGATAGCCTGATACTAATCTTGTACTTACATGAAACTTGCTCCCAAATAGTAAATGATCCTGAACCTAATTTATTTCTCGTACTCTCAATTTTCATAAGAAAATATTAAAAATGAGATTAGTGAGAGTAGAAATTTTTTTGACCTGGAATTTTCACATGTTCTTGAAATGGATTGTCCCAAAACCTGATTTTAGTTGCTCTGCATTTCTTTTCTTTGAAAGTAGAAACTGTTCCATATAAGTATGAACTTCTTCCCTATTACAACATTCACCTTTGGAGGCACATTGAATGCACAATGATATAACCTCGGAGAAAAAAAACCTATGCCAAAGGCACTTAGGGAAATGAAACCTAAACTACAACAAGAAAATGTGCATACACACTTAGAGGAATTAAAATCCTAGGCTAATATTTACAAGAATGAGACTCTTCCTTTTGAGTAGCAATGTTTGAGATAGATCTCGTTCACTAGAATAAGAAGTTCTTCTCCTCCAAAGTAGACAATTGGAAGGCATTGCTGCTTTTACATCCAATTACCATGTAGGGGCCACTCCAAATGGCATGAAACTTGGAATGCCTTCCTGGTTTTTCCTAGATCTACATCCCACTTTAGAACTAAGTCCCCTTTCTAAAAGGTCCTTGCTCTTTATTTCTTATCAAATGACCTCTTGACTAAGGCCTGGTTTATTTTCATGCTTTGCATTGCATGTTCCCTCATTTCTTCCAATTCCATCAACTCTACATACCTAGCCTCTATTATTTCAAATTCTGACAACTCCAATTACCTCATGAACTCCAATGTAGGTAGCTCTAATGATATAGGTAGCACTGCTTCCTTGTCATAGACTAACTTATAGGGAGAGCTACCTGTTGACCTCTTTGGTGTTATCCTGTCAGCCCACAAGGCTAATTTGAGCTTGGTATGCCATGTTCTTTGATTTTCATCCAGGGTCCTCTTGATGATCTTCAAAAAGTTCTTGTTTGTGGACTCTGCTTGTCCGTTACCCTGAGGGTAATAATTAGAAGAGGTGTTCAAATATATTTCATTCCTAAGATCCCATTTTGTGATCTTGGAACCTAAGAATGCCAATGCATTATCTGATATGATAGTGATGATACACCTAACCTACTCAATATCCCTTCATAGAAAGACCAGTATGCTAGACTTGTTAGCTTCTTTGAGTGCTACCGCCTTGACCCACTTGGTAAAATAGTTTGTTGTTGTGATAATCCACTTATGGCCTTGGCTTGAATTAGGATTAATGACTTCGATGAAGTCCAATCCCCATTGCATGAAGGGTTGATTAACTGAAATCAGATGCAATGGAAGTGCTGCTAATTTTTCTTTTCCTGTGAAAAATGTACACTTTTTACACTTCTTGATCCATGTGTAGCAATCACTGAATACTGTGGGCCAATAGTATCCTGCCTTCATTATTTTGAGAGATTTTACACATGGAGAAAAATGATCTCTGACCTCTCCATCATGAAACTCCTATAACACCTTCTCAATTTGACCTATTCCAATCCATCTCAATAGAATGCCATTGATATCCTTCTTAAACAACACACCATCAACAAGCACATATGGAATGGCTTGTAATCTGAAATATCTCTGCTTGGATTTGTTCATTTCTGGAGGGAATAGGCTTATTTGTAGGAAATGTATCATATTTTGAGTCCAACAAGGAGTGGGTACATCATCATTTTCTTGCTCCTCATCATCCTGTAGCACCAAAATAACCTCATTTTCATTACTTGCTTAATCCTGTTGACTCAAGGCTAGTTGTTCACATAATCCTTTTCCATGGACCAACTTAGTAACTTTAATTTCAATGTCATACTCCATGACAAGAGTGATCCATCTGCACATTTCTTATTCAAATATTTGTTTAGAAGGAAGTCCTTGACTCCCACATGAGAAACTAGAAGTTGGATCTTGTTGTTTGAGACTAGGTGCTTGAACTTCTTTAAGCTCCTGATTATCGTGAGAACGTGCTTCTCGATAAATGAGTACCTCACTTCATAGTCCTCCAAACCTTGATTGAAGAAGGCAACTGACTGCTCAGATCCTTATTTGTTCTGTTTTACTAGGATTGAAGAAATCATTTCGAACCACCGAAGGCATAGAGCATGAAATCATTGGAGAATTCTAGATTAATTAGAGTTGGGGCTTGAGATATAGCCTATTTGATAGCCTCAAAACTTGATTTACCATCAGTTGTCCACTTAAATGCAATGCTCTTTTTCAACATCAACGTTATTGGCTTCACAAGAGCGGAAAAATTTTGATACAAACCTACGAAAAAATTGATCCTTCTTAGGAAGCTTTGAAGAACCTTCTTATGACTTGGCAATGAAAATGTTCAAATTGCTTCAACTCTTTCTAGGTCAATTTTCAACCCTTCCTTTGACACAATATGGCCTAGAAGTTTTCCTTTGTGAGCTAGGAATATGCATTTTTTGGGATTCAATGATACCCCAAATCTCCTACACCTGAAAGACCTGTCTTAGATGAAATAGGTGATCTGCTGCATTTTTGGAGAACACGATGATATCGTCAAGATACACAACCACTATTTTTTTGATCAACCCCTTGAATGCCATATCCATTGCTCTTTGGAAAGTGGCTCCAACATTTAATAGTCTAAATGACATCTTTTGATAGGCATAGGTGCCCCACTTGGTGGTGAAATTCATTTTGAAATGATCGTCTTCTTTCACCATTATCTAATTATATCCTGAATACCCATCTAGAGAGAGAATATTTCTAAGCCAGCTATTACCACTCAAGATTTTCTCCATTGAAGGGAGTGGGTAGTGGTCCTTGAGAGATGCCCTGTTTAGGTCCCAAAAGTCTACGCACAACTGGATTTCCCCATTCTTTTTCTAACCGGCACTAAGTTTGTAACCCAACTGGAGTGCTTGATTATAAATATAATACTTGCATCTATCATCTTGTTTAGATATTTCTTCATTAAAGGCTCCATGTGTGGGTTAACTGGTCTTTGTTTTTACCTGATGGGTTTAGCATTTGGATCCAGTTCTATTATATGTTATGCCAACTTGGGGTTGAACCCTCACATATCTTCATAACTCTAGGCAAAGATGTCTGGAAACTCTTGGAAAAGTTTTAGGAACTCATATCTTTCTTGCTTAGTAGCCACTTTGCCAATTTGGAGTGTTTTACCTTCTCCTACCGAAATTGGTTCTAAATCCTCTCCTTTGACTTGTATGTTGGCTTTCTCTTTACGAAACTGATCATTGGATTGAATATTGATTTCAATGTTACTAAACCCTTTGGAATATTGTTGTTCTACAACTTGTACTACTTGATCCCCGTACTGCTGCTCTAATTTATTGATTCCTAGCTTAGAATTCAGCCTCTTCTTATAAGAAATTGATGATTTGTTGATCACTCTCAAACACATGCCATCTTGTGTTGTTGTCTAGAACTAGTGGCCTTATAATCAAATGGATATGTGTCTGCGTTGTGTCTCTTTTGATACTATCCACCACATCAAATGTCACTCCAAATGCTGCGAGTCTTTATGCGGCTTCATTCTTCTTCTTGGGTATGGAATCAATGTTGAAAGCTTCAAAGTCCTCTAAGATATCCCACACCCTATTTTTATAGCTCTTGAGTAGGTCATTTTTTACTGCATGTTGTCCTTTGAATTGGTTAATAATCATCTCATTATCCTCGAACACCTACAAGTTCTTTATGCCTCTTTTCCTGGCCCAATGAAGTCCATGAATCAAAGCCTCATATTCAACTGTGTTGTTTGAACAAGAAAACCAAAAACAAAAAGATGAATAATACTTGATGTTATATGGTGAAACCAACATTGCACCTCCTCCAACACCTTGTTTGCTTCTCGAACCATGAAAAATAGTTGTCATACTTCATTTTCATCCTTATTTTCCGACTTAATGATATTAGTAATGGGTGAATTTTCTTCATGTACACAATATACACCCAATTCAAATTCTTCCATTTCCTTGTAAGGATCAAATTCCCATCTATTTTATTTTCCCATTCATTGAGAGTCAAATCCATAATACCCTCAACCTTAGTACCCTTTTCTAGATCATTTAAACATTCTTCTTGATCAAAGGCTGAGAAATTTGCATTGATTGGGTTAAGAACATGTGACTCAATGTGGAAATTGGAAATAGGCTTTGACCTAATTATGGCCTTAGCTCCATACCTCATCCTGAAAATCATGTGGGACCAGTCTGCACATAGGTACCCACCAATTTTTGAAGTGAAATCCTTGGAAAGTAACAACCCAAAAAGTGGTGGTAAGTCAATTACAGACACATCTTGCAGAATTGTTACATTTGGGAAAGCATGTAGTGTAAGACTTAACCCTTTGATGATCCCAACTGTTCCTATTGCTGTTCCATCTAGTTGCACTACTCCTTTCAGCACTGGCTCATACTTTAGACCCAATTGGTCTACTATTTGCTTAGGCATTACAAAGCTACTTACACCTGAATCAATCATGTAGTTATGTACTAAGTGGTTTCGACAATAAATGACACATAGAACGATGAGGGATTAAAAATTATTACTTGGTTGACCCCAATCTTGTTGCACTTCATTAGTGAGAACTTTCTCATGTCTTTGGTTTGATCCATTTGAGGTAGACCAATTGGCCATTGAGCTTGCAACAAATCTCGTTGTCCTGGGATTGCCAGTGACTCCCACATGGAAATGCTCACATGTGTTTTCTTCATCTAATCTATGATGTTGAAAGGGGATGGATGATATCTTTTTGAATGTCATTTAGCTAACACAACCTTTTATAAAGCTTGAATAGGCACATGTACTGCTATTGCAGTAGGTGCCTTAGGTTGATTTGATACATTTAGGGCTGCATTTGGTCTACTAACTCCTTGTTGTGTAAGAGTGAATTAAGAAACAACTTGATTAGATGGTTGCCCCTCCTCCATGTTCCTCTTCTTTGACCATGTATTGGTAGCCACACCTTGGAAAGGAGGTTGATTAACTCCACAAAAGTCTTATGTTTTCCAATTGACCAACGTGGTTTCCATTGGAGGTGCCTCTTATTGAGTTTCTTGTCGTTGATTTCCTCCTCACTTGGTTCTTGGGACACACCGATGGTCTGCACCATTAGAGCCTAATTGAGTGCACCATTGAAACATATTGATTGATTATGAGGTAGATTATAGGGGTAATACCACTCGTACTCTTATTCCATGTTATTTTGGGTCGGGACTAAGGCTCTTGATGTTGAAACTACATTTGGATCATATGGTCAGAATGGCCTGAAAGCTTGAGATTTTCCTTGGTTCAGATTTTTATTTACAACCTATGTTGGTGGTCTATTTTGATGATATGGGGACCTATTTTAATACTAAGTCAGAGATTGATACAATCTAGGACTCGAGCTTCCTGTCTCTTGATAGCCACTAGCTCATTTCCTAGGCTCTATAGTTGTTTCATAACCTCATGTATTTCTTTAGAAGTGCTTAAAGAAGTCGATGCCTCACTATTTCTTTAACTTCTTGGAGGTGGAATGGGATTCAACTTAGGTGTTTGACAAGTTGTAGGAATTCCCATGTCTGGATAGAGAGGCATTAGTGGCCTAGGTGCTAATTTGCCAGCTTGAATAAGGCAATTTTCAGCTCTGATTGCTATGTCATAGGCCCTTGGTAGTGTTGTTCCTCCCATTGATTGGATCATCATAGCAATATCTAAATTTATAACCTTCAAGAAGTAAAGGAATGCTCCTCGGAAGTGGTCTACTGATAACTATCGGAATCTTGTCCCATGTTTGTTGGAAATGAAATGTAAAATCTGCCATTTGCTCATTTGTAGCCCTTTTGATTGTTTTCAATTGTTCCAATAAAGACAAATTGTCTGCCATCTCTCTGAACTCATTGCAAAGAGCCGAACACAATGGATCCCAATTCTGAATAGACCTTATTGTTAGGCTCCTAAACCATTTTAAGGCTTTACCTTTGAAAGATGAAGCTAACAACTTGGCTGTAACATCCATTTCATTAATATCATGAATCACACAGACATTTGCAATGTATTGGATGTGGTAAATAGGAGTAGTATTATTTTCTCCAGTGAAATAGGGGATATTTTTTAGTCCTGTACAACTAGGATTGAATTTTGAGCATTTAGGGAAAATGGACTACTACCCGTGAAGTTGACAAATGGATTAGGTGGTCCCTGAGGTTGTTGTTGTTGTTGTTATTGTAGATGTGCCATTATGATTGGCCGATAAGAACCCTAGTTGATTGGAGAAATGGTCTACTAGGTGGAGGTATAGAAAAAGTCCTATTAGGTTAAGATGGTGATCTTTGTGGTGTTCTTCCTCTCCTTCCTCTGACTGGTGATAATTACAAGTAGAAAAATAGGCCATCTTCTCTAGTATCAAACCTAGTTCAAACTCTTCTCATGTACTCGGGAAACCTATGCTGCTACACCACTAAATTATATCCCTTTAGAGTCACCAGATGTGTTAGGAAATTACCCTAAAAAGATCAGGGTTTTGCAAGTCACACATCGAACTCGAAAAAATTAGAATGGAACTTTAAAAGCCTTGTATACTTGATATTCTGGAGGTTAATTTTTTTGTAATGACAGTCCCAAAAACTTGAAAATGCAAGACCTCCGAATGTCAAAAATCTTGAAATATGAAGTTTGGAGAACTCTGAAATCCTGAAAGCCAAAAATTTGAAATTCTGAAATCTTGAAACCGAAATTCAAAAAACTCTAAAATTTTGAAAATAATTTTTTAAAAAACTAAAAATACCATTTAGAATATTAGCCTCTGATCTATCAACTGGTGAAATTTGGACTTGTTTTGACCAAGTTAAGCCCTTGAAAATTGATTTCGGAGTTTATCCTGAGAGGTGAAAAGTCTGAAATTAAAAATATGAAGTTTTCTAAGTCTAAATTTCTTAAAAACACCTTTAAATATCATGGAATGACTTCTTTTTCCCATCAGGCATGCCAAAACTATTGATGCGTAATCAAAGTACCCTTGATTGTTTGCAACCCGATAGATTGAAATTGTCAGTGTGATTGCATAACATGGATCTTTTCCCAAAGTATAGGACTTTGCAATTGAGAAAGATCTCCAAATGAAGGCCGGTTCCTATTCCTCTATTCAGATACACACACTCAAATTGTAGAGGATCTATCCTAAAATATACTCTAACTTGCAAAGGGGACATGGTTAAAAGGATTGCAAGAAATTGAACCTAAGCTACAGGAGGTGATGCACAAAAAGAATGTTGAACACCTGCTTTGCATGGAGATGAAAACTAATAAGTTTGAAGGGGATGAATACACACCACAAGTCAACCAATTGTTATGAATTCATTCACCATTAAACACAGACCATTAAATATGCAACACAATTTAACATGCACAATTAACCAAAATTGCAATGAGAGATTAGGAGAATGTAATGAACACAAGAGAGGGTTGAACTTCATCCACATACTTATATTATTACTCCACAAATTTGATACAGTGCATTACAATGGCCAAGAGGCACTAATTTACATTACAACTTGAATGGAAGGTTTAAACTCCACAAATTCACTTACAAACAAGAGAAGAAGGGAGGGTGCAAAGCAAGATTATCCAACCTTTTGAAATGAGCCCCTCCTTACAATATATAGTAGGAATGAGAGAAGGGAGAGAGAAGAATTTGGGGGTTTGGGATTTCAATTTTTTACATCCATTCGTTCTTTGCGTATCTCCAAAATCTCGAAAGCCCAAAGTCTGAATTTTGGACTTCGGGTTTCAGACGTTTTCCTACCCACGTAGCACTATTCACCATGAGTTACCAAGACTCCAAAAATCTGAAATTGACTTGCCTTTTATGCATTGACCTCTGCATTTTGGAGCTTTGTGCTCCTTGTCTCTAGGTTTCACCATTTTTGAATGGTACTACCTCTCGAATGCCCTCACCTCTGAAGTCTAAATTCTAGACTTCAAAGCTTCTTCATTTCGAACTCCTCTGCGATGTGCTTGACTTTCTTAACCTATTCGGCCAATCATGAAGTGTGATCTCTCTTGACCGAATCGATCCCTCATTTTTTCTCTATGGGGTCATGTTTGTCTAATTTCTCTTGAGGGGTGAAATTGGATAACAATGGGAGGTCTGATTTCTACATAGTATACACACTCGTCAGGGAACCTCAGGTATACTAACTCTCCACCGTATAATGGGTTATTTATTAACCAATCGGTGATGATTTTTCCCTTGAAAATTTTTTGGTTGACATAAGTCAACTTGAATTCTCCCATTAAGGTTATGAAGCGTCAAACTTTCTTAGACAAAGAACCCTTTGTTATGAATGTTTGAAGACAATCTGTTTTAACAATAACCCACATTTCTTGGTTAAGTATGTAATGCCTTAACCATTTTATTGCAAACACTATAGAGAGGCATTCCCTTTCCGCATGCATATAGAGTGGCTCATAGTCTAGCAATGTATGACTGATGAAGTAAATTACACTTTCACATTTGTCATCGTCTTCTTGCACTAACATATAGGCTAACATGACGTCTATTGCCCTAGAATATAAGATGAGGGGACGATCAGACTTGGGAGGCATGAGCGTGGGAGGAGACATAAGGAATTGTTTGAATGATTCAAATGCCTCATGACACTCATCCATCCAGATATTGCAGTAGTCCTTATTTAACAAATTATTTATCCGATGAATAACATAAGTTAAATCAGGATTAAACCTTCAAATGCACTAAGCTTTTCGAGAAAGGACCGAATGCCCAACGTGTCTGATGGTGGGGTCATTTCCATAACTACTCATATTTTTACTAGATCCACATCGATCCCTCGTGAAGAGATAATGTACCCCAGTAACTTCCCTCCTATCACACCAAACACACCATTTTTCTGGATTCAATGTAACATTGTATTCAATGAGACGAGAGAGGATGATGCGAAGCACCTCGGGGTGATCAGAGTGCTTCCTAGATTTAGCCAAAAGGTCATCAATGTATGATTCCATAATCTTGTGAATAAGATCATGGAATATGTAAGTCATTTTTCCATTGATGGTGTTTACACCAAAGCATTCTTGAGACCGAATGACATGACTATGTAGCAATAAGTTTCCTAAGGAGTAATAAAGGTCATATTTGTTTGATCTTCCTCAAAGATCCTACTTCTATTGTACCCATAACCACCATCCATAAACAAAAACAACTCATAGCCAATTATTGCGTCAACGATAACATAGATGGATGGTAGTGGGAAATCATCTTTGGGACATGCTTTGTTTATATCCTCGAAAGTCAATGTAGATTCAAATTTTTCCATTCTTCTCAAGAGCAAGGATGATGTTAGATACCCACATTTAGTAATCGTTAGGTTTGATGAACCCCACCTATAGGATTTTCATGACTTATTATTCAACCATTAGCGCCACTTTTGGTTTCATAGGTTTGGATTTTTGTTTTATGGGCTTGGCATTAGATTTGGTTACAAGGTTATAGAGACTGCAACATGAGGAGTAATTCCTATCATATTTTTATAACTAAACATGAACACTTTTGAATTTTCTTTGAGAATCCTTGTGTGTATTTCCACTTCTTCAGGAGTTAGTGAAGAACCTAACTTCAAAATTTTTGGGTCTTCCTCTATCCCGATGTTGATGTCAATCATCCCCTTGATCAAAGAGGTGTTACCCTCTTCAAACTTAGGTGGGGCCAGAGGTAGTTCTAGTTCCCCTTCCAAGGAAGGATGGTCCATCGTGTGATCTCGAAATAGGAGGAAGAGTGAGGAACAAGAGAAAAGCCTCTCTTATGATTTGCGGGATGTAAATCCATATAAACATTAAGGTACCCTAAGATAGCCTCATCATTTTCTACATAATCTAGGGTAGGAGGCTCTTTCTCGGCCTCAACGTATGCCAAGATCAGATTTGTTGGCATTCTGCGAACTAAGGGTTCACGCGTGAACCGAAATTGTGAAGTTGGTATCTTCTAATTCTTTACTCGGATAGAATCAGGAAGAAAAAGTAATTATTGAATCGGGAAGAAGGTTTTTCTCACAATGGATGTCTTCGATTGAAATGAATTCAAAACCTTTAATTAAGTCGAGTACAATAGTATTATAGAGATGTAAGTGTTCATCCCTAGTCTCGTATACGTCTGAAACTTGGTTAGTGACTAGCTATGAATCACCCAACATTCTAATGTTACAAGTGTCCATCCTTTTGGCTACTATGAGACCAAGAAGGAGAGCCTTGTATTCTACACCATTGTTTTTACATTCAAAATTTAGCTTGAAAAGAAAATCCATGACCTTCCCCTCAGAGAAGTAAGGATCACACTTGCCCCAGCGTGAAAGCGGCATTTTTCTCTGGCATAGTTAAGAGTCTAGGAGTTGCTTGGGAAGATTGATGGTTAATCATTTTTTGTATCTTCTTCCCTTGCTTTTAATATTTTAACCATGAAAATTCCTTTAGTGGGAAGAGAGCCGAGTCCTAGAGCATGTCATATGCCCATGGAATCGAATGGGAAAATCATTCTCGAATAGATTGACAATATTTGTCTTGGTTTGTGTTGATATTGTCTCAACAATTTTAGTTTCATCTATTTAACTGTAGGAACTCCTTCGGTCAAATCGGTAGTTTCTAATTCCGTTGTGGGATTTAGTTTTATCTCTAGAGTTGAACTCATAGGTTTGTTCAATTGGTTTGTGGGGAGCTCAAACTCAAGTATGGACCCAGGTTTCTTCTTTAGGGTAGCTAGATGAATTTCAAAGGGATTCGAGTCACCTTGTGCAATGAATACTTTCCCCAAATGTAGGAATCTAACTTCTTGAAAAAATGTGGAAGGGATCACCTTCATGCGATGTATCCAAGGATGACCGAGAATCATATTATAGTTGGTTTCTTGGTCTATTATATAAAAATCTATAAGAATTGTCTTGGGCCCTAGGGTAACTGGTAGCAATATGGTCCCAATTGATGTTTCCTTAAAGCTATCATAGCCTCTCAACATGTTTCTTGTCGAAGATAAATTGGTTTCTCCATAGCCTAACTTCTAGAGAAATGAGAAAGGGACAATGTTAATTGGTACCCCATTATCAATCATTGCACGCTTTACATAGTTGTAAATCCAAACCTATAGATATAGATCCGGATCACCTCTACGTGCCAATTCAACATCTGTGGGCATCTTAATGATGTCAAAAATGAATCCAATATCTCTTTCTGGCTACTTAAGAGGATATACATTGAATTCTCTATGATTTAGTTACACCTCAAGATGAGGGGTGACATTGATCAAATCTCCAAGACCCAATGATTTTAATAAAGTAACTCTATGAGTAGGGGAGTTCTTCAACAAATCCAAGAAGGAGATGTGAGAAAATATCTTTGTTAAATCATTGATCAAGTTGTAAGCCCCTACCGTCTTGAAAGTGTTAGAATATCATCTAACACAGATGGGTAAATAAGAATAGGTTGTAAAGAGTAGTCTCGAGCTCTTGTAGCGACATTTATTTGGGGTTCAATTTCGAGCTCTACCAGACCCACAATCTTAGTTTGTCGGCGACCATCTAACGGAGGTCCTACCAATGGGTTTGATGAAGTCAAATATTCATGATCATTGTTTCCCATTGGGTTACCCTTATTTGTGTCATTGGGGTCCAAGTTACCATTGTCAGGATGCATAGGAAGAGGATCGCTGAAGATCCTAAGAGGAGTGTTTTGAGGGGAAACTGGACCCATGTAAGTATTATGAGTTGGCACCATAGGATTTGTCAAAAACATCTCAATAAAGAGTTTCCTTTAGTCCTCTGGTAAGTGATGTAGGAACTTGTTACAGTCATGACATGTTCTAGCATCATGCCCTCAGACCCTATGGAAGCTATAATATATGTCAGGATCATAATCATGAGGTCTTTGATTTGCATTTTGTTGTGGTAAAAATTTCCGGTTGTTGTTCAACTACTGGTTATTATAATTGAAGTTTGGAGGTCATTGCCCTTGATTTTGATATTGAATTTGGTAACCATTTGGGTATTGGTTAGGGCCTTGAGTATGAACTTGTTGTTGTTAGGGTGAAGGATGATTTAAGTCCACCATTTTGATTGTAGGAGAAAAGTTGTTACTTCTTTGATTTTTACCATTTTTGTTGTTGTTGACATTATTTATACTTGAGGTGTTAACAAAAATTGGTTTCTTTTCTTGGTCAGTAACACCGTGGTTTCTATTGAGGACCTTAGGTCCTTGATTATTGTTTGCGTTATTGGGATAAATTGAATTACCATGATTTGGAGTGATCAATCTCCTGTTTGAACTGTAGGTCTTTCTAGCCACTGTCTATTATTGTTTGATCAATGCAAAGAGCACCCTCCAACACCTCTTCGTAACTCCTTAGGGGGAACTTCTAGACTTCTTCCTTGGTTTCCTAGCTAAGGGAGTAAAGGAATAGATCACAAAGCTCTGTCTAATCCATGTTGGTAGTTCTTACTGAAGAGTAGAGGACATGCCTCCATCTCTGGATGAAATATGCAGAAGAGTCACTGTGCTCTTGCTTTATATGTAGGAATTCCCTAAATCCTATTCTCAGAACTTGTTCATGTCAAAAGATTTGATGAATTCAGACATGAGTTGTTTAAATGAATGTATTAAGGATTCTAGGTATCCTATAATACCAATTGAGAGTGATTCCTTCAAGAGTCTTAGGGAATATATTTTTCTAACTGCATCCCATGGGAGAATCTCTTGAATGGCAGTTGCTTATGCCTTGATATGTGCATTTGGATCCCCCTCCCCTTTAAACTTTGGAAAGTTAGGGAGAGGTTGAGGAAGCATTACACCTCATATGGTAAAGTCCAAGGCTCATTAAGATATTTAGCTTAAGTGCCCAACGCGTAGGACTATACTATAGATGACCTCGACGGGGAGGTGGAGTAGGAATAGGTGGCTAATATGGCACAGCGTAAACATTTATAGAGGCATAAGACATCCCCTGTGGTTGAGCATATGAGCCAAGAAAAAATAACATGTCCCCTGTGGTGATTTGGAATACATATGTAGATACGGGGGAACATTTCTCTAGTACGGAGTTGGAGGCACAAAACTAGGGAATGTTGCATTACCAGTTGGGATGGCATTTGAGAATGGACTTACTGGTGCATGTTTGAGGGTATCTCGTACAAGGTGTGGGAGGCATACCCAAGGTGCTTGACCATGTGAGAAGATTTATGGGTCTTGGAATTCCCATGTAAACCATTGAAGGATTTGGCACCATAGGTACTTAGCCAAAGTTCTATGGATGATGGAGAATATTTCCTTGCGTAATAGAAAATGAAGCATGTGTAGCTTGGGAAAGTTCTAATTCTCTAACCCTATCCACCAATATCAAGATGACCTCTCCTAATGATGGTAGGGTATTTTGTTTTAGAAAACATTATTGAACATTGTTAAGTTGCAAAGGAGTGTGATATCCTACTATGAACTATTCATTGTTTGGCCACCCCTCATTAGGAATGTTTTTTTGTTGTGGGAGGGGTACAAGTGTTATTCTTAAGTAATACATCAACATATCCTTGCATCATATCTAGAGATTGATCCACATTTTTAAATATTATTCGCTTCGGGCTTAACGTGCTAGGTACTGCTCATCCAGGAATGAAATTTGATCATACTGCAAACTGATTTGCGGTCTAAACAAAATCTGAGGAGAGGAGTGTGACTCTCCGGTGAATTTCAGATTGTTAGAACTTGATATTTCAGGCTGTGGTGTATGTGTAAGTTGATCAATCTCCTTAATGTTGACTGAGGAGACATTTTTGGTCCCTTGAGGAGGAGGAGTTTGAGACGCAGGGAGATTAGTTGAGTAATTGTCTACCCATGTAGATAGTGAGGGTGAACTGTTGCCTACCCATTTGGTAGTAATACACCTCAAGAACCAAAATGGGTTAGCTATGTTCCTATCCCTACATATTCAGGGGTATATGAATACCCACAAAATAATGAGAGAGGGAGAAGGTGGATGAAAGAAATGGAAACGAAAAGAGACTAGCTCTTCACATTGGGTTCACCAATTTATAAAAATGAAAATCAACACATGACCTTTGATCGCACTCGACCTCCTGAGGTCTTTTTAGGACAACTGGTGTGGAATGTGTCGATGGATGTGGGTAGAAAAATATAGAAAATATGTGATATGTGGATGAAAATATGTGAAAATTGGATGAAAAAGTTATGAAGGAAAAAAGTGTCCTCGACTCGCAATATCAAGATCTATTCATCAAGTGCAAGGAATGCCCTTCTAACCTGAACTGGTCTAATGGATGGATCCGAAAGAATAGCCACATGGAGACTCTAATCAATATCAAGCTTTGTGGAAATCCTTTCTATGGGTTATGTGATACGTTGAAAACCAATGGGCTCCTCGTAATGATTTCTAGACAAGGTCATGGAATGAATGAGAGAGACTTGGTCCCGCTAGATCTATGGATGGATAGCTGGTTAATTTTAGAATGCGAGAGCTCAATGAGCTTCTTTGTTTAGAAAATTCAACTATTTGATGATGTCAAGTGGAAGTGGAGATGTTCTAAATACCACTGCACATAATCTGATGTTTATGTCTAATTGGTCTTTGGTCCCATTTGGTTGGGGGACCACTGGATCACAACCCTAAATTCTCTCTAGTCATGGTCCTTGTATGGTCATATGTGGAATCTAGACTCTATTGCATGGGGAAATCTAATACTCGTAAGCCTTATCAACTTCGATGTTTAAAACATTTAATTGTGTAATTTGTTTGAGTACTATGATGGTGTTCTAAGGAGAAGCATATGAAGTCCAATATCTATGTTTGTAAGCAATTTAGGCCCGTTCGATTGGGGGACCCTTGGATCACTAATGTATGTTGGTTCTTGTTGTGGTCTGTTGATTATCATGTATTCATTTCATATACGAAAATAAATAACAAGATAATCTAATGAAATGAAAGCTACACTATGTTTTTGTATTTTAAAATATAAGGAAAATGAAATAATACAAAATAACCAATCTAATTAAAATAACTCTTTTTGTTCTTTTCTAGAATAAAATTGCGTACAGAGGAAATAAATTGCTTCAAATTTAATTAATAAATCCTAAAACAAATAAAACAACCAGAGATGCGTTGTTTATACGTGCGTAAGAAATCTAATATATTCTAAATAATTAAAGACTCTCTATACTATGAATGTGAACTAAATCCTCTACTCGCCTCAGAGACATCGGAAGAAATTAGAACTTCTGAGAAGTTTTTCTTCCCTGTAACTTCCAGGAAACAATAAAGGAGGATTTAATGGAGGATATTCTAAATGAAATGAGATTCGGTTGATTTCTAAATTAACAAAGAATCTTTCTTCCAGAATCACCTCTTTGAAAATCTACAGAGATAGGAAAAATAAGCTATCTATCCTAAGAAAAATTTGTTGAAGGAAATGATCTACTGTAGCTATTCAATAATTGCAACAATGAAAATGGAAATGCCTTTTTCTACTTTAGTAAATGTGTATGCAGATTTCACAAATAAAGAAGTAAGTAACTGATGAAACCCAATTACAACCCCAACCTTGTAATTACAGTGCTTATGGCAATCCAGTTATGGTGTGCTCTTGTGTCCCCTCAGTATTCTTTTCCATTATTCGGTGTCCACGTGATTCCAGGGAGCTGGGAATGTAGAGGAAGCTAGAAGAAGGTGTTGGAGAAAGTAATGGCTTACTTGGCAATTTGATGACAATGTAAGCAGAGGAAGAACAATGCAAGTGAATAGATCTTGATTGTGTAATCTCTAGCAGGATTATAGCAAAGCATAACATAACAATACATGACAAAATTATCTTGCTCTTTTCTTGAGAACAAGTGATGGTTTTATAGAAGGTTGGTTGGGCAGTGCACTATCACACTTGGCAGAAATGGGGTACCACATCAACACATGAAGTGGCATTTTGAACAGTCAATTAGGAATTACAAGTGAAAGAGGATATTTCCACCAGTCAATCAAGCTTAAAATCAGCTAAAATGATTCATAAACATGCGCTAAAAGTGAACTAGAGTGGAGAAACACATGTTTAATTCACGCACAAAGAGTTCTAGAAAATTTACACAGGACCACCGCCCTGCACAGGGTGGTGGTCACAGGACCGCCACCCTACACAGAGCGGTAGCTACAAAACCACCACCTGCCTAAGTGGCGGTTACAAGACCTCCGCCCTAACATGGAAATACTTCTGTAAATAAAGGCCAAAATAGTGGGAAAATGATGCAAGAAGCTAAGGAAAAGCATGCAATGGCTAAGTAAGGTAAACTAGGCTACAAATATAAGTTGTGAAGAGGTTAAGGAGCTTGAACACCTTTGGAAAAGACATGAATCATTGACCAGGGAATTTTGAACTATTTTTGACAATGTAGCATGTGAAATTTTGGGTGCGTACACTTCCCATCAAAGAAAAAATTAACCTTCCAAATTCTCTTTCCACTACCGAATCTGGAACTTTCTGAAAAGGGGTATCATTTTCCAAAACAGGATCTATCCTCTACAAGGGTTCTTAGGGCTATTTTTTAAACAGTTTCAAAGCCCATGAATCATACATTTGCAGCATGTCCTCTTCCTTCTACTCTACCTTTTGTTTTGTGTCATTCTGCTATGTTCCTTTTCATTCTACCTCAGTCTCATCCATGCCCGTGTCCATGGCTTAGTCCATTATTACAATATGAGAAATAATTTATGAAGTGAAAATGGAAATCCTTAAATCTGTTACACAAAACAAACTATTTACATTATATATATTTTCATTGTATTAGATTCTAAAGAGATAGAAATATAGATATTTTATTGAATAAATAATAATTACATTTTATTTGTGTTAGGAACATGTTGATGCGTAATCACAACACCCCTGATTGTTGTAGCTCAAATGAGTGAAAAAGATTAGTGCGATTGTATTGTAACTTTTCCCAAAAGTGCGAAATCTGTATAACATGTAACTTTTCCCAAAAATGTGGGACTTTACTAATCTAAGGAGACAAGGCTAAAAATCTCTCCGACACTTGCGTGCATGTATTTGAAAGAAGGATGGTTCCTATTCCTCTATTTTGATACTCACATACAAATTGTATTAGAACCATATTCTAAACCTTACTCTAACTTGCTGAAAAGGAAGGAGACAAGGCAAAGAAAAGGATCTAGCAAAGTGCATTTGTAAGAAAATACAACCTAATATACAAGAGGTGATGCACCAATAAGGAATGCTAGACAACCTACACAATAAACAAAACACAACTAGAATCTTGCAATGAAAACACAACAATGCACAATACTATGCATGTGATGAAAGACTAAAAGAGTTACAACAAAACATTATATTGCTCTCAAAATTGATACAATACACCACACTCAAGCTCAAAGGTACATATTTTACATTACAATGTCTAGTAGGGAGGTTTGGAATATCCAAAAAATATCTTATAGATAAGAAGAAGAAGAAGGGAGAGGCATATGAAAGGTTTCCAACTCTTTACAATGAGCCCCTCTTTACAATATATAGGAAGAATGAGAGAAAGGGAGAGAGAAGGAATTTAAAATCTTTCTTCAACCACCATAAAATGCATTAAAATCACCTACAACAATGATAGGTACCACTGCGAAACCCATACCTCTATGTAGGTTTGGAATCTGTTGATAATTTTTGCACTTGTGCAAAAAAGGGCAACTTTAAAATTCATTACGATGGATAGCATTGGTGAATTATACCTAAGCTAGGGGAGTTTCTTTCAAATAATATGGTTATTGTTGAATTAATTCATGATTACATGAAATCTGCAACTATGTGTGTTGTTACAAAACGTAATAGATCACATAGTTTGCAATTTCATGATTATCTTCAGCAAAAGAACACAAGGCCTAAAAGGACGGTTGTGTTGTCTTGATGAAGACATCCAATTACAGAATAAATGAGATACTAGGTTTTGGAATAACATACATAAATATAGATTACGAAATCAAAGTTCATTATTGGATGTTACAGGTATTCTTTAATGTTCTTTCTTTCATGATTAAGACATTCAATTATATTACTGAGTTGTTTAGTTCATCATATAATCCATACAAAAAGTTGAAATGTAGAAAGAAATACATAACTCAATTTTTAGAATTCAATGTTTTATTCATAAGGAATTTTCAAATGTTTCCCACACAAGCCGTGGGATGTAACTAAAAAGTAAAGTACAACTACTGAAATAAGAGGTACACATGCATGAAAGAGAAAATAAAGGAGTATGAGTGAACCCATCATTGCCTTGGGGGTTTCTTCTTTGGTTGAGACATCTCCATTTCTAGCTTTGTTCCTTCTTCATCTTTGTTGTTGAAGTCATTGTACCTGAAAAGAAAGAAAGAGAGAACTATCGATTCATAAGCTTAGGGATCAATCCATATTCCTATATTATCCTAATTCATGCATATGAATCTCTTAACAATAGGAGATATAGATTACTTGAAGATCATATTACATACATGATTTACTCACTCAGAAAGAAGAGAAAGAGATAAGAAAAGAAAACCATGGACATAAGAGAGGCCAAAAGCCTAAATATTTTCTAACTATTTTCTTAAGTGTGCAGATACAGGTTGCAGCCAAGAAGAAATAAATCAAGTCTTTCACTATAAACACAGATTGTAGATTTCAATGACTTCTATCCTATGATACATGAAGTAGTTAAGTCATAAGCACATGTTGGAATGAAGGAGGAATGCAACTCAAGTTTCAGTAATTGTCCTACAAATGGAAGAAGTTACAGTACATAAGAGAGACTAGAAAATAGATGTACATGTTTCAATTTGCAACTAAAGAAAGAGAATCAGATTTCAAGAAGCTGAAGTTAACTGGAAAGAAAGGATTACAATTGAAACAGAATGAGAAAGAGGATTCTGAGAAACTTTTGACAGGCTTCACCATGTAAAATGGACATTTACGACTTTTCCAACATACATATCAGAGCTGTAATAAAAGGAAATACAATATATAATGCAGAAAAGAAATGGACTGCATTTTCAGTCATCAGATTGAAGTATTTGGAGCATTCTTTATAGCTTAACAGTTGAATAACATGAAATTTGAAGTAATCTTACAAGTATATCCCTTCTATGATTTCTTTTTTAATAAAGCAAGTATGAATCACAGAGATTCTGCCATATCAAAGAAGTATAGCTATTTATGCAAGGAAATTGATCAAGTATAGATGAATCATACAGTGCGTAGTAATAAGCTCAAGGTACAGTTTGAAAGCATGAAGCACTAGAAATCAGGTTGCAATAATAGAAATGATATATGTAATATAAATAACAAGTCCAGAAGTCATACTATGAAGCTTCATGATTTATAGTTGAACAAATGATAAGGACGCAAGTGTCTAATTGATCATTTCAGGCTATAGGATTTCATTATAACTAAATCAAGTACTTCATGTTTTAATACACAAGTGAATGGAATATCAAAACATCAACTAGGTATCATAAAGCAAACCCACTTCGAGCTAGGAAAATGACAACGATTTCATAATGTAACAGTCATTCACAACACTTTGAGTCAAAAATAATGGTGACATACAGTCAAGAAGGAATGTATATTGCTAAATCTCCAGACAAATATCATGGATACAGTGGTCAAATAAAGAAGTCAAGTACAGAGATAACGTAGACCCAGAATGTTTTCCATAGTTTTATGGGATCACTGAAACACTACGAGCAAGATAATTCGAGCTCGAATGATCTCAATAAATGATGACCATATTCAAGTGCATAAAAACCAGGCCCGTAAGGAAGCAAAAATCTTGGTTTGAATGAAGACCTATTAATGGGTAGTAGGGAATTAGAGTAAGAAAAAGAACTCACCAAACAATATTCAATTGTCAAGTCCTCAAAAATGATGAAGGTTTAGTTCTCGTAAAGACGTAGATCCAATCAAGCTCGAGAAAATCATTTATGCAGAGGGGGCATGTTTCAAAAGTAAGAAATGGAAAAGTATCATTTCAAAATTAAGAAATGGAAAATTATCAGTATATGCATGGTCATATAAATAGTGAACATGAGATAATTTTAATGTTCGAAGAAAAAGAAGCTCACCTTTTCCAGCATTCATGGAAACCCTCAAAGTTACAGATGGCCTAACCATGAAATGGCGATCATTCTTTTGCCACAAGAAACCAAAGTTGTGAAAATGCAAATATATGAACCCTCAAGAACTCACAGAAAGAGTGACCAAGATTTAAACTCACGAGAGAAAGAATAACACGTTACCAAGTTTCGAGGTCAACAATGGCAAAAAGCATCCACAACATCCCACTCAGAAAGCTCTAACAGAGCAAAAGACAAGAAATAAAAATACATGAAGGATCATAAACCATTAATGCAGAAGGAAATGAGCTCAAAGAGATCAACAATGGTGATCTGAAACAAATTTTCCAAGGCTTCACCGCTCTCTGTGAGCAAGAAAGAATGACCAAAGGATAGAACTCAGGTACCTTTCAACCCACTTCAACCACAACTTAACCTAACTCACTTGGAGTTAGTAATCAAATGGTCCAAATTCAATAGGTACAAAGATCAAAGGTTGAAGATTGAGCTCCATTATTCAATACAAACCATCATGGTCAGTTCCCACTAACCACATTCAATGTAGGGTTAGAAACCCTAACTACAGTTTTAGATCAATGGCATCAAATTCATCAAGGAAAAAGATCAACGTTTAGGAATTAATCACTATTATCAAATAAACTCTACCTGAGTTAGTCATGCCACTGACCAACTATTGGAGGGGTGAGTCATCGTGCAAAGGGGACCAGCCTCATGTTTTAAAATAATCATTGCATATTGAATTTTATAAGTCTAACCATAGTCTATGTAACCAATAATCAAAAGGTGCCGACCACCATCATACCAACAATGATCACTCAAAAGGTAGGTTTAAGCCTTAGTCACTAAGTGTTATCCAGATTGCAAGACCCGACAAAATATACCATGCAATATAATCAAAGGTGGCAGACCATATAGTGGGCTATGTGTATTTAAATGTGGCTGAATGTAATGTTTTGCCCCTTTTTCAAAGTGCCTTATATTATTTCAAAACCATGGTAATTTGCTAAGTCCACAAGAGTGGCCAAACCAAGTGAAGACTAATGGTGAGGAGCAAGGGTGGCCCCACATACTGCAGAGAGAAAAGGAAGCATGTGCACATGGACAAGTGGTCCCTACAATAAATTATTTACTTTGAAAATATTACAATTATTGTAATTATTTTGTTCTTACAAAGGGAGTTATTTTTCAATGCCTTCCAAGAGGACAAAATAGATAAGAGGACAAATTCACATGCACAAGGAAAGAGACTTGTCCAGCAAGCAAGCTTATTATTAGAAAATTATTCACCTTTATTTTCTTAAAAATAGAACAATCAACTTCAGTTTGACTGTAATGTAATCAAAGCTATTAATGCCTATTTGTAATTGCATGTTCTATTTTTATTCATTTATCTATTATTAAATAAAGGATAAAAATAGGATGCATGGGTGAGTACAAGCCTTAATCTATTTTTAGGAAGGGTGGGGAAATTATTTTGCTATATATTGTGTGCCTTAGCAAAGCACAAGGAGGACTTTTGGATTTAGGAGTACTGAAGCAATTTTTGCCAGTTTTTCCCTCTGAATGTGAAGTTTTTCTGCCTTTCCAATTATTTTAGTCTTGTGTATGTTTCTATTAGTCTTGTGAATGTAAATTCCCTGGTTAATTATCTTACCCTACTGCAAATTCAGTAATTTTTGCATGATGTTAATGTGTATGTTTAGCTTAGCAGTATTGTTGTGATACTTTCCCTCAATACATCTAAGTGTTTACCCTTAATATTTTACAGAAAATTGTTGGTTCGTGCATCAAGAATCCTTTCACATATATTAGCTATGTATATACTCAGCCAAAGCCCTCATATAAATTTTGTGTATCACCTCAGTTTTAAACCTTTTACAATCATCTTTTCCCTTAACCCCATAAAATCAATTTAGGATACATCAATAAGGAACCGAACTTGATACTGGAGACTCACCTCAAAATAGGTATATCCACAGATATGAGGTGTTTCCATTGTACCTATGAAAGAGAGATCAATTTTGCAAGCTTAGAAAACCTGTAGCCATCTCTCTATAGGGTGCACTTTTGAGAAATAAAAGTTTTGGCTTTCCCGGGACAATCGAATCCAATCTGCATGCAATTTACAAATATTATAGCAGATCCATAAGTAATTTACAACGGTTATGAAAGTTACTTTGGGAGCAAGTTGTAGTAATTTATTCTAAAGATTTTAATATCTTTTGGTGACTCTGTAGGGCTAATTTCATACCAGTATTACATCATTTTCCATGCCTAAAGTGACTACAAGATCATCAGTAAGAGGAATTCCTCCTGAGTTTGTTTCTTTACCTTTGAATTCTACAAGAAGGATAAGAGTTGGTAATACTTTACCTTATAATAGGTCTAGTTTTGATAACCCTCCTCCTAATATTCCTTCACCACGTGTCAATATTTTTATTCAAATCCCAGTTTTTCAAATGGCTATTCAACCACCAAGGAATTTTGTGACCTTTACTAATGACATCCCATTAGTAATCTTAGTTTACCATGACATCCCTAATGCTGCCATGAAAATTTTTCCATCATTCACTGGTGAAAATCAGGTGACACCTATAGAGCACATTAAAGATGTCGTAGCCTTATGTGTAGTTCATAATATTACTCATGAGGATGTAGCTTTGAGACTTTTAGTTGCATCTCTTAAAGGACAAGCCTTGCAATGGTATATAAATCTAGAGATTGGATGCATAAGAACTTGAGATGACTTAGGTGATAAATTGCCAAAACAATTTCAAGATAATTCAAATCATTTATCTCTTATAGAACAATTGTCTACCATTAAAAGATCTCCCAACAAATTTATGTCAAGTTTCAACATCCGTTTTGCCAAAACTTGGGAAAGAATTCCAGTAAGTGTCAAGCCTCAAGCTGATCACGCTTTTCTTTATTATCTTAGGGCATTAAACAATGATATTTCAACTATGATTCAATCTATGGGAGGAGAGATGCTCCCAAGCAGCCTATGATATCACCATCCGAGCTGAAAATAGTCTTATTCAAGCTGGAAAATTAGCACCAAGGCCTTCAATGCCTTTTTTGGCAGATTTAGCACCTATTCCTCAGCCTATCACAATTATAGAACTTGTTATTTCTGCCCCATTAGATGACATATTTAAAGATTTGCAGACTATGGGGAATAAGTGACTTCAATTGAGAATAGGCTTGTATTACCTAGCAGACCTTATCAGGCTCCTTATCAACAAAATTAGCAAAATAGGCAGCCTTACCAACAAAATCAAAATTATAGGCAACCTTATTAGCAAAGGTAATTTGACCCAAAGGCTCCTAGTTCATCTAACGCTTTAGTTCCAGTTAATATGGCTACAAAAGAGTGGTGTCAACCTTGTAATCAACCTCATTCAACTACAAGTTAACATAAGTCTTGTTGCACAACCTCAATCTGAGACATTATTCATGCCTCAAATAGAGAGTGGGCAACAAGATACTCAAGTTCAGAAAGCACTTAAACAAAATTTAGTCAGTTTCAATGAGGATGATTTCATTGCAGTTACCACTAGAGCTCAAGAAAAGGCTGCTGAAGGTCAAAAACAACAAAATAGGCCTGTTCTGCCCACTGTCACTGATAAGACAACATCTACAACCCCAAAACTAGCTAACAGTCTTGTTGTTCCTAAAAATAAGCAAGTGTTTCAGCTGATAAAGGATAGCAAAAATAGCTACTACACTTGACCCAAGAAGATTGTTTATACCTCAGATATCAAAGACAGCTAAAGTAGAATCAATTTTTGCTAAGGCCTATGCTAAAACAGTTGAATTTGTCTCTAAAATTCTTTGCTTCTTTTAACATTGTTGATGTAATGAAAAACATAATGTTAACATCTCAATGTGGGATGCTCTAAGTATTCCAGGACAACAAGATTTACTTTCTCATGAACTAGCTAAGCTACAAATTTATTCTAAAACAACAGAAAAGGAAGTCCAAAAGGAATACATGGTCCTTAGAACAATGGAACAAGACCACATCAAAGAAGTTAAATAGATGGTTCAGAAAGTCTTAAATGCTCATGACATTAAGAAGCAACCACCATTTTATCTATCACTGATTATTGGAGAACATCTTGTTCATAACTGTATGGTGGATAGTGGTGCAATTATGCCAAAAGAAATTATAGAAAAATTGGGTCTACAGTATGAGCCTACAGAAAAGAGTGTCTTACAACTTGATGGAACTGCAACTAATACAATTGGTGTAATCAAAAATTTGGAGGTAACATTACATGCTTTCCCAAACATTTCTATTCTGCAAGATGTCACTGTTGTAGATTTACCTCCTTACTTTACATTATGCTTATCTAGAGATTTCACAGAAAATTAGGAGGTTATCTCTCTCTAGATTGGTCCTTATTTTTCACTACACATTATGGCTCCAAAGTTACTATTAATTCAAAACCATTGGCCATATTTCACATTAAGCCTCACTCTTCAAATGCAGTGGCTAATTATTCACTTTAGATCAGTCTGATTTTGATGATGTAGCTCATGTTTTAGCATTAGATGGTGTTTCTAACCTATTTATGGATGAAAAGACAATTGAAGAACACGCCCATGATCCTTTTAAGGAAGTTGAAGAACATATTTTTGGTGTACATATTGTATGCATGAAGAAAATACACCACTTCCCTTATTGTCCAAAACAAAAATTTCAGCAGAAGGGATTTGGAAGCTTCATTTTGATGGAGCTAAGAACAAGAAAGGATAGGGAGAAGGTTTGATGCTCACTTCCCCAACAAATGAAAGGTATTTCTCAGTTTTGAGTCTCCATTTTCATGCACTTGTAATGTAGTTGAATACGAAGCATTAATTCATGGCTTACTTTGGCCAAAAAGAGAGGTATCAGCACATTACAAATTTTTGGTGATTCTGATTTGGTTATCAATCAAGTAAAGAATTTTAATATCTGTAAGATCCATTAATGAAGTCTTATAGACAAGAGTTTTAGACTTAATGGAATATTTTGATGCTATTAATATTTAGTCCATCCCTAGAACTGAAAATAAGCATGCAGAAAAACTTGTAATAGTTGGTGATAGCTTTGAAATGCTGGAATGGATAGAGAACAAAAAAATTCAGCCCCATATTAAGCTGATAGTCAGGCCTTCTATACATGATAATGATTTGAACTGGTAGGTTTTTGAAAATGATAATCAAATTTGTAGGTTTTTGTAGCAAGAAGCTAAATTTTCTGTAGTAAATCAAGACAAATTACAACACTTATACGGTGACCAGATTGTTCAGTTAAAGACAAATAAGCTACCTTGAGGTCTAGTCACATTAGAAGACATCTTCAACACTGATGATTAGTTAAGGAAAGACAAAACAAATATGTCAACACATGCTGATAATTATGAAGAGGTCTCAGTTGATGAAGGAAAAAAATTGTTTCTTGGAAAGGTATGTTCCTCAGCTGAAAAGAAATCATTTATTGATCTTTGCAAAGAATTTAAAGATGTTTTTGCTTGGAGATACCAAGACTTGAAAGGGTTTGATCCTAGTTTAGCACAACATACTATCGAATTACAACCAAATTCAAAACTAGTTAGGTAGAAAAACAAAGCATGTGAATCCCAAAATAGAGCCTCTAATGAGGAAAGAATTATCTAAGTTGATTGAATCAAGTATTATATTTCTAGTTAAGCATTCAATTTGGGTAGCAAATCTTGTTCTTGTTAGGAAGAAGAATGGAGAAATCAGATTATGTGTGGATTTCAGAGATCTTAATAAAGCTTCATTAAAAGATCACTACCCACTTCCAAACATGGATCAGATTTTGAGAACAATTTCTAGTTCAGATAGACTATCTCTTCTAGATGGTTATAGTGGATACAATCAGATTTTAGTTCGAGAAGAAGATAGGTACAAAATAACTTTTACCACTAAGTGGGGTACTTATGCTTACAAAAGAATGCCTTTTGGCCTTTCAAATGTTGGTGCAACGTTTCAATGTGCAATGGACATGGATTTTCGCAGCTTGTTAAATAAATGCATCCTTGTTTATTTAGATGATGTTACTGTATTTTTGAAAGATTCTGATGAACATCTAACACATCTAAGGTAGAATTTTCAGTTATGCAGGTAGTTTGGAATATCTTTGAATCCTAAGAAGTCTATCTTTTTAGTACATCAAGGTAAATTACTTGGCCATATTGTTTCTAAACAAGGTTTAGCAATTGATCCTTTCATAATCGAAGCCATATCACAGCTATCATTGCCTCATCATAAGAAGGCATTACAAAGTTTTCTTAGAAAAATCAACTTTGTTAGAAGATTTGTTCTAGATTTTGTAGCATTGGTTAAACCATTGAAAACTATGTTAAAGAAAGAGAAAACTTTCTCTTAGACCAACGAAGGGAGAGAAGGGTTTGAAGCAATCAAAACAACCATCTCTCAAGCTCCTACTCTTGCAAATCCAAATTTTGATAAAGATTTTACAATGTATGCACTTGTAGGAACTGAAACAATCTCAACTATATTAACTTAGGTTAATGATGAAAATATTGAACAACCAATTGCTTTCTTTGGATAAAGCTTGCATGATTACAAAACAAGGTACACATTTCTTGAAAAACAAGTACTTTTAAGAATAGAGGGCTAAATAATTTCAAGTACATGCTTTCAAACAATAAAATTCATGTTCTTGTTTCTCATCCAAGTGTGAAAGATTTCTTGTTAAATAAAGAATTGAATGAGAAAAGAGTAGGTTGGATAACTAAAGTTATGGAATATGATGTTGATATCTAGGTTGCTAAGACAATTCGAGGAAAAGGTTTGTGTGAGCATTTAATTGCTGATATGGAAAAACAACAAGCTGCAGAACTAGAAGATTCAAAACAACATGCTGAAATTGCGTATCAGCAATCAGACATTATGGTTCAACCAGAAAATCAACAACCTGAACTTGTTCAAGAAGTCTAGGAATCAAGATGGATGACTGATTTAGTTAACTATCTACAACATGACACCTATCCGGAAGGTATGGACAAGAATAAATGAAGGTATTTCAGATTACAAGTTGTACCTTATATCTTTATCGATAGTGTGTTGTTCAAAAGAGATATAAATGGAGTATTGTTGCGATGTGTTGACTATGATAAAATTTAGAAATTACTATTAGAATTCCATGAAGGACCTATAGGAGGTCATTTTTCAACACGTACCACAACCTTAAAAATCATGAAAGTCTGGTTACTATTGGCCTAGCATATTCAAGGAATGTTTTGAATGGATCAGAAAGTGTAAGAAATGTGCTTTCTTTGTTGGAAAAAAACATTTCGGTTCACTGCCCTTACAACTTATTTTAGTTGATCAGCCTTTTATGCAGTGGGGTCTAGACTTTATTGGCATGATAAACCCGCCTTCTTCACAAGGACATAGGTGGATCTTAACTTCTCTGATTATTTTACACAATGGACTGAAGCAATAGCCTGGAAGATGCTAATGAAAATTCTATGATATCCTTTTATGAAGGTATAGTTTTGCAGCTTTGGTGTTCCAATAACTATCATATCAGATAATGCTTTAGCATTTCTTGGTGCAAAGGTAATAGATTGGTCTGTCAACCATGGAATTTATCTCATTTCTTCATCTAATTATTACCCATAAGGTAATGGCTTAGCTGAAAGTACTAACAAGAATATTTTAAGGATCATCAGAAGAACACTCAAGGATAATCAAAGAGCTTGGCATCTGATGTTGAATTCAACACTTTGGGATGATAGAGTAACTCCTAAAAGATCAGTTGGCAATTCACCATACAAGCTTGTTTATGGAAAAGAAGCAAGAATGCCTATTTTAGTTGAGTTACCTACATTAGATTTGTTGCATCAAATGGAGCTGCTTGAGAATTAACCATTACGGTGTGTGTTAGCGAGAATTAATGGAGTTACAAGAGCTAAGAGATCAAGCTCATTTGAATATGGAAAATAATCAAAAACAAATGAAGAAGAATTTTGATAAGAAATCCAAATTCAGAGTCTTCAATGAAGAAGATATTGTGTTAAAGTAGGATGTTGATCATGCAAAGCCAGGAAGACACACAAATTTTGATACAATTTGGAGTTGTCCTTACATGATTTCACTTACAAGGAACACAATTAGAGTGAATGGTATGTTTCTCAAACATTGTTATTGAAAATATTAAAGTGATTGTTTAGAGTAGGATTTCCCCTCAATAAATGTAGTTTCTACACATTGCATTGTTTTTAATTCAATAAGTGCATTCATTCACGTGATCTCGGTTTACTGATCCTTTCCCGATTTTAGTTTGTTTTGAAGGGTTGGACCTTGAGTAAAGGCAATTTTTGGTTTCATGTTTGGACTCCATGCCAAATGGACAAGAGAAAGGAAATGGTCTACAAGCTAGCAAGCAACTTTCCCCAGGATCACAGAAATGTTGACAATTTTTGCACTTGTGCAAAAATGGGCAACTCGAAACTTCATTACAATGGATAGCATTGGTGAAGTATACCTAAGCTAGGGGAGTTTTTTTCAGAGAATATGGTTATTGTTGAATTAATTAATGATTACATGAAATTTGTAGCTATGTGTGCTGTTACAAAATGTAACAGATCACATAGTCTATAATTTCATGATTATCTTCAACAAAAGAACACAAGGCCCCAAAGGACAAGCTGTGTTGTCTTGATGAAGACATCCAATTACAGAATAGATGAAATGCTAGGTTTTGGAACAACAGACATAAATGAAGATTGCAGAAATCAAAGTTCATTACTGGATGTTATAGTTATTCTTTAATGTTCTTTCCTTCATGATTAAGACATTCAATTATATTACTGATTTGTTTAGTTCATCATATAATCCATACAGAAAGTTGAAATGCAGAAAGAAATACAAAACTCAATTTTTAGAATTCAATGTTTTATTCATAAGGAATTTTCAAATGTTTCCCACACAAGCCATGGGATGTAACTGAAAAGTAAAGTACAACTACTGAAATAAGAGGTACACATGCATAAAAGAGAAAATAAAGGAGTATGAGTGAACCCATCATTTCCTTGGGGTTTCTTCTTTGGTCAAGACATCTCCATTTCTAGCTTTGTTCCTTCTTCATCTTCGTTGCTGAAGTCACTGTACCTGAAAGGAAAGAAAGAGAGAACTATCAGTTACGAGCTCAAGGATCAATCCATATTCCTATACTGTCCTAATTCATGCATATGAATCTCTTAACAACAGGAGATATAGATTACTTGAAGATCATACTACATACATGATTTACTCACTCAAAAAGAAGAGAAAGAGAAAAGAAAAGAAAACCATGGACATATGAGAGGCCAAAAAGCCTAAATATTTTCTAATTGTTTTCTTAAGTGTGTAGGTACAGGTTGTAGCCAAGAAGAAATAAATCATGTCTTTCACTATAAACACAGATTACAGATTTCAATGACTTCTATCCTATGATACATGAAGCAGTTAAGTCATAAACACATGCTGGAATGATGGAGGAATGCAACTCAAGTTTTAGTAGTTGTCCTATAAATGGAAGAAGTTATAGCATAGAAGAAGAGAGACTGGAAAATAGAAGTACATGTTTCAGTTTGAAACTAAAGAAGGAGAATCATAGTTCAAAAAGCTAAAGTTAATTAGAAAGAAAGGATTACAGTTGAAATAAAATGAGAAAGAGGATTTTGAGAAAATTTTGACAGGGCTTCACCATGTAAAATGGACATTTACGACTTTTTCAATATACATATCAGAGCTGTAATAAAAGGAAATACAATATATAATGTAGAAAATAAATGGAATGCATTTTCAGTCATCAGATTGAAGTATTTAGAGCATTCTTTATAGCTTAACAACTGAATAACATGAAATTTGAAGTAATCTTACAAATATATCCCTTCTATGAATTTTAGTTTTTAATAAAGCAAGTATGAATCATAGAGATGCTGCCATATCAAAGAAGTACAACTATTTATGCAAGGAAATTGATCAAGTATAGATGAATCATATAGTGCATAGCAATAAGCTCAAGGTATAGTTTGAAAGCACGAAGCACTAGAAATTAGGTTGCAGCAATAGAAATGATATATGTAATATAAATAACAAGTCTAGGAAAGCATACTATGAAGCTTCATGATTTACAGTTGAACAAATGATAAGCATGAAAGTGTCTAATTGATCATTTCAGGCTACAGGCTTTCATTATAACTAAAGCAAGTACTTCATGTTTTAATACACAAGTGAATGGAATATCAAAACATCAACTAGGGATTAGAAATCAAACCCACTTCGAGCTAGAAAAATGACAATGAGTTCATAACGTAATAGTAATTTATGAAACTTTGAGTCAAAAATAATGGTGACATATAGTCAAGAAGGAATGTATATTGCTAAATCTCTAGAAAAATATCACGAGATATAGTGGTCAAATAAAGAAGTCAAGTACAGAGATAACGCAGACCTAGAAAGTTTTCCATAGTTTTACGGGATCATTGAAACACTACGAGCAAGAGAATTCGAGCTCGAATGATCTCAATAAACGATGACCATATTCAAGTGCAAAAAAATAGGCCTATAAGAAAGCATAGATCTTGGCCAATGAATGAAGACCCATTAATGGGTAGCGAGGAATCAGAGTAAGAAATAAAACTCACCAAACAATATGCAGTTGTCAAGTCCTCAAAAATGACAAAGCTTCAAATCTCATAAAGACACGTAGATCCAATCGAGATCATAAAACCATTTATGCAGAGGGGATGGGTTTCAAAAGTAAGAAATGATAAAGTATCAGTATATGCATGGTCACAGAAACAGTGAAAATGAGATAATTTTCATGTTTAAAGACAAAGAAGCTCACCTTTTCTAGCATTCACGGTAACCCTCAAAGTTACAGAGGGCCTAACCAAGAAATGGCGACCATTCTTTTGCCATAAGAAACTGAAGTCGTGAAAATGCAAATATACGAACCCTCCAGAACTCTCAGGAAAGAGCGACCAAGATTCAAACTCATAGAGAGCAAGAATAACATAGAACCGAGTTTCAAAGGTCAACAATGGTGGCAAGCATCCACAACATCCCACTCGAAATATCTAACAGAGTGAAAGATGAGAAATACAAATACACAAAGGATCAAAACCATTAATGCAGAAGGAAACGAGCTCAAAGAGATCAACAATGGTGATCTGAAACAAATTTTCTAGGGCTTTGCCACTCTCTGTGAGCAAGAAAGAATGACCAAAGGATAGAGCTCAGGTACCTTTCAACCCACTTCAACAACTTAACCTAACTCACCTGGAGTTAGTAATCAAATGGTCCAAATTCAACAGGTACAAAGATCAAAGGCTGAATATCGAGCTCCATTATTCAATGCAAACCATCATGGTCAGTTCCCATCGACCACATTCAATGTAGGGTTAGAAACCCTAACTACAATTTCAGATCATCGACATCAAATTCATCAAGGATAAATATCAATGTTTGAGAATTAATCACTATTATCAAAGCAACTCTACTTGAGTTAGTCATGCCACCGACCAACTATTGGAGGGGTGAGTCATCGTGCAAAGGGCACCAACCTCATGTTTTAAAATAATCATTGCATATTGACTTTTATAAGTCTAACCATAGTCTATGTAACCAATAATCAAAAGGTGCTAACCACCATCATACCAATAATGATCACTCAAAAGGTAGGTTTAAGCCTTAGTCACCAAGTGTTATCCAAATTGCAAAAGCCGACAAAATATACCATGTAATATAATCAAAGGTGGTAGACCATATAGTGGGCTATGTGTATTTAAAGGTGGCCAAATGTAATGTTTTTCCCCTTTTTCAAAGTGCCTTATATTATTTCAAAACCATGGTAATTTGCTAAGTCCACAAGAGTGGCCAAACTAGTGAAGACTAATGGTGAGGAGCAAGGGTGGCCCCACATACTGCAGAGAGAAAAGGAAGCATGTGCACATGGACAAGTGGTCCCTATAGTAGATGATTTACTTTGCAAATATTACAATTATTGTAATTATTTTGTTCTTACACAGGGATTTATTTTTACATGCCTTCACAAGAGGATAGAACAGACAAGAGGACAAATTCACATGCACAAGGAAAGAGACTTTTCTAGCAAGCAAGATTATTATTAGCAAATTATTCACCTTTATTTTCTTAAAAATAGAATAGTCAACTTCAGTTTGACTGTAATGTAATCAAGGATATTAATGCCTATCTATAATTGCATGTTCTATTTTTATTCCTTTATCTATTATTAAATAAAGGATAAAAATAGGATGCATTGGCGAGTACAAGCCTTTATCTATTTATAGGAAGGGTGGGGAAATTATTTTCTATATATTGTGTATGCAAATTCCCTGGTTAATTATCTTACCTGCTACAAATTCAGTAGTTTCTGCATTATGTTAATGTGTATGTTTAGCTTAGCAGTATTGTTGTGATACTTTCCCTCAATACATCCAAGTGTTTACCCTTAATATTTTGTAGAAAAATGTTGGTTCGTGCATCAAGAATCCTTTCACATATTAGCTGTGCATATACTCAGTCAAATCCCTCATATAAATTTGGTGTATCACCTTAGTTTTAAACCTTTTATAGTCATATTTTCCCCTTAACCCCATAAAATCAATTTAGGATACATCAATAAGGAATCAACCTTGATACCAGAGACTCACCTCAAAATAGGTATACCCATAGACCTGAGGTGTTTCCATTATATCTACGAAAAAGAGAGATCAATTTTGTAAGCTTAGAAAACCTTGCATCCATCTCTCTATAGGGTGCACTTTTGAGAGATAACAATACCTTTCCTTGTTGGGGAAGAAAGGAAGCCCATACCTTCATCATTTTGGTAGGTAAGAAATCTAGAATATTCCTCTAAAATGACGGACCATATTTCCTCATTTTTAAATAATTAGTCTCACTAAAATTAAGAAAACCCTTCTCTATTGTGTAGAGGACACTGAGAGCTTTCCAAAAAGTCCTAATTTGTGCAAATTTGAGCTCCTAGTCAAAAGTTATAGCCATATGAAGATGAGGGTGGCATACTACAATAAATGCCAGTGGTTAATCTTCCTTTTCGGACTCCAAACCTACATCGCACTCCCCAAAATCCAAAATTGCAAACTTTGGGATTCTGAGCTTTGGGTTTCAGAGATTACTGTCACTATTCATTTGGCAAGCTTGTGAAACCTCTAAAATGCTAAAACCCCAAAGTCCAAAATTTGGACTTGAGGTTTTGGACTTCAAGTCATGATTTGTGTGCACTAGGGCTTCAACGTTTGAAATAGCAAAATCTCGAATTCCAAAATTCAGATTTTGGGTTTGTAACTTTGTGTTTTTGGGGTATAGGTTTTAAGATTTTGGGTTTGAGGATTTAGGGTTTGCATTTTTCGGGGTTTCAAGAGTTTGGGGTTTCGGGAGTTTAGGTTTCAGGGGTTTGGGTTTCGAGATTCTAGGTAATTTTCATCTTTCCAGGTGAAGCATTTCTTTGAAGTGCTGAAAGCTTGAAGTCTGAAATTTGGACTTCAGGTTTCAGACCTTTGTGTTTTTGAGCTCATGGGATTGTTCACCCACTTGAGCTTATGAAACCTTAGAATATCCAAAACCCCGAACTCCGAAATAAAGAGTTTAGGTTTCCAAAATTTTCTCTCCTTTTTTCACGCTTATTTCCGTACAATTGCTGAATTTCACCTTGGCATACCTCTGAATGACCTCACCTTTGAATTTTGAATTTCAGAATTTGGAGCTCCTTCATTCCCCAAACTAGCTCAAACCACCAAACTCTTTTACAATGTGCTCGACCCACTTTAACCTACTCAACTCAAGCCCAAAGTGTGAGCTCCCATGGCTGAATTGGTTCTCCTATTTACTCTACACAAGGTCATGTTTGTCCAATTTCTCTTGAGGGGAAATTTTTTATAATAGAACATTTAGAGTTGGTTTTGAACAATTATTTTGAGGCACTTATTTTTAGTTTTATCCTTTGAGTCGATCTTGTGGATAATTTGCATATGTGTATTATCCTTTTATGGTATCAAAGTGAATTGGGAGACTTTGTTTGTAGGTTCTTTTGTCTATAATTCTTCTAAATCTTTCATTTTTTCTCTTTTCTTGTTGTCATACTAAATATCTATCATGAAAAATTGAAAAATTTAGCCATGACAACTAAGCCCCCACTTGAACTTTTCCTCTCCTAGTATTGTGAACCTTTCTTGAAGCCCTGACTGTCACATCGTTTCACCCTCTTTTTGGCTCATAGGAACGTGATAATAAGTTTTTAATGTGAATGTATATATTCCTAAGGTGATTTATGAATTTACTGAGATTTAAAGAAGAACAACTACCCTCAAAGGCCTAAAAAGGGCCATTTTGGCCATTTTGCAACTGGTAAACACCCTTTGAAGGCTTACAGGGAAGATTTGAATCATTTTAGAGTTTTATAGGAGACAATGAAGTCATCTAAGGTAGTTTAGGAAATACTGGTGGAAGAAATTGATGTCAGGAATCAATCAAGCAAGATCAGGTCATTTTGGGCACAAGGAATGAAGGCTATAACGGTAACAATATAACTTATTCAGATGATTCCAGGAGTTATAAAATGAGTTCGGAGGCAAAAAAATAATAAAAATAAATACCTTGGAACCATCTACATGATGGATATATCACTTTTTTGCAAGATCTAAAAATATTCTATCATAATCTAGGACATTACAACTACTCCTTTGAGTCAAAAATGAAATATGACCTAAAAAATAGAATATAATAAATAATGGGTTCTTAATAATGGATTATATGATCTCAAAAGGATATTTGAAGTAAAAATCATATAATGTTTGACCCTAAAACACTCTTTCGTGCTTCTAGGGTGGAAGAAGCACTACCTATGTCCTTATTTGCTCTTGGTGGGTGACATCTGCATTCTAAAACCCATTTTTCACCCTTATCCAACCTTGGTGTCCCTTTGGATTGTCCCTAGGTAAAAGGGGACAAGGGGGACACCAAAGTGTGACCCTCATCATTGTTAAAGTTTTAACACTTAAAGACATAACTTAAGGTGTTAGAGGGAGGAAATGTGAGAGTTAAGTCTATAAGCCCACATTTCAAGGTGGGGGAACCCCTTGGTCATAATTTTTCATCATTTTTGTCCCATTGGATTGTCCCCAAGGTTCAAAGGGGACAAGGGGGACATAAAAGTGGGACCCCCATCAAGGTAAACTTCTTGTAAGTCACCCTTACCACTTTTGCACCTAGGTTTCACAAACTTGCATTCTACCTTGTCCTCCTTTCATGTACATGGACCCAAGTTACACTTTATCACCCATGATGTTCCCTTGTATTGCACTAGGTGTGAAGGGGACAAGGGAGACAAAATAATTTGACCACCATCCTTCCATTTTAGCTCCTGGTCACATAATAACTCATTTTTAGCTCCCGATAATCATTCCCAGCTCCCTAAATCTCATCCAAACGGAAGAAAAAATTGGAACTTATACCTATTATCTAATTTTACCCCTCACAAAAATTGGGCAAATGTGGCTCTGCACAGGAAAAATGAGGGATCGATTCAACCATGGGAGCTCATACTTCAGGATTGGCCAAATAGGTTGAAGAGGGCTAAGCACATTAAAAAGGAGTTCAACACATAAAAGGTAGGTCAAATTAGGAGTTTTAGGGTCTTGGGAGCTCAAAGTGAATAATTCCACGTGGGATGGAGAAAATTCTGAAACTTGAAGTCAGAAATTCATACTTCGGGATTTCGGGAGTTCAGAGTTGGCAGTAGGGTCAAACAGATGAACAAACCCCAAAACCTGAAATCCTTGAAACCCCAAAACCTGAAATCCCCGAAACCCTGAAACCAGAAAATACAAAGGTGTGAAACACAAAGTCTGAATTTCAAAATTTAGGGTTTTGGTATTTCTGAACGTTGAAACCCCACTACGTAAAAATCAAAACTTAAAGTCTGAAACCCGAAAGCCCGAATTTCAGAATTCGGGGTTTCAGAGTTTTAGAGGTTTCATGAACTCAGGTGGATGAATAGTAACCCAAACTCTGAAATCAAAATACCCAAAGTTTTGAATCCTGAAAATTTGAAATTTTGGATTTCAGAGGATGCGATGTAAGTTTAGAGTCCAAAAAGGAAGATCAACCACCTACATTTATTACAGTATGGCACTCACATCTTCAGATGGCCATAAATTTTGAGTGGAAGCTCAGATTTTCACAAAATCAGACTTTTTGGAAATCTCTCAGTGTTCTCTACATGAGAGAAAACAATTTTCTTAATTTTAATAAGGATAAGTATTTTAAAATGAGGAAATATAGTCCACCATTTTAGGGGAATGTTTCAAGTTTCTCACCTACCAAAATGATGAGGTATGGGCTTCCTTTCTTCTCCAACAAGGAAAATTACATGGGGTATGGGTTTTGTAGTGGCACCCATCATTGTTGTAAGATATTTTAATGCATTTTTGGGTGGTTGAAGAAAGATTTAAAATTTCTCTCTCCCTTCTCTCATTCTTCCTATATACTATAAGGAGGGGCTCATTTCAAAAGTTGAACACCTATTATATGCCCCTCCATTCTTATTTTTGTTTGTAAGAGATTTTTGGAGATTCAAACCTCCCTACTAGACATTGTAATGCAAAATTTGTGCCTTTGGCCATAAATGTGATGTATTGTATCAACTTGAGAGCAATAAAATCTGATCTATGGATGTTTCAAACTCTCTTCTGTAATCTATTGCATCTTTCTGATCTTTCATTGCATGCAAGGTTATTATGTATTGTTGTGTTTTCATTGCAAGATTCTAGTTGTGTTGTGTTTATTGTGTAGGTTGTTCAACAATCCTTCTTGGTGTATTACCTTCCCTTAGAGTAGGTTTTAATTTTCATGCATTTTTTCTAACTCTGTCTCCTTAGGAAAACATTAGATTAGCATTATATCTGTAACTCTCTGCACTTTGGAGTAGTTGGCACTAGGATAGGATAGGAATCCGACCTTCTCTAGAGGGTTATCCGATTACAAAGTCCCACACTTTGGGATAACTCCATGTTTGATGAATCAAACTGAATCCCTCAACCATTACTTGCAAGCAATCAGGGGTGTTGTGATTTCTCCTTAACAGTACCCATCTGGTAAAATTCATATGTTTATATCTCATGCATCCCCTTTTTCCCTCTAGCGCCATTCCAAATCCACTTCAACCATATCCTAACCCTGGTTAAGTTTTGGGTAAAATAGGTGAGTTAAAACTTACAAAAATATTGAATTTGACTCTCCTCCTCACAGTGTTGTTTTATTTCCCTCCCAAACCTCCATTTTCACAAGACATGCTACTGAAATTTCAAAAGACATCTATGCTCCAAAATGAAAAAATGACCATAAGTCACTAATCGTGCACACTATCTTAACCCAAATTTACTTGTGTACTCATCCCAAAAATGTTGTTAAGATGACTACAAGAGAATTTCTATTGATTTTATGTATAATTTACAACATCCATCTAATATTTACAGAGTCAAAAGTTTCCTTTTAGATCTACGGAGTCTTGACAAATGAAAAACTTGAAAATTGGAGTGGAATGTCATGAAGTAAAACCTCAAATTGTGAGATCAATTTTGTTGCAATCCAACATCCAGAAGACCTCAACCTAAAAATACTAAGTGTGTAAGGATTTACATGTCCAAATATAATATTTTTTAAAACAAAAATTCTCAACACCCATGATACTCTAAATAAGCAAAAAACATCATAACGTGAAAATTGTGAAAACTTACTAAAAATAGATGTCCTAGACAGAACTTGTTAAAAATAGAAAATATTGTGATTGAGCTCAAGTCACTTGTTTCAACTCACATTCGGCCTATCCCGATACTTTTTGACATTATGAAGTTGAAGTATTCAGGTCTTTATCTAATTTCCAATTTGATCATTAATACCCTCGTAGGGCGATATTGATGTCATTCACATGGGCCTAGAAGACTTGAAATATAGAATGCTTGGCAGACCTCGTGAACTACAGAGAAGAGAAAATATTCTTGAGTGAGATACTTAGAGTAGGTGGTCACCTTCTATCTATTCAGAGAACTGAATTAGTCATGGCCAATACACAATGCTACGAGGTTGGTTCCAGAAAAATTCAAACAAATAACAAATCACTCCCCACAGTTATCACTCCAAAGGGAATTTCTTAGTGCATACAAATTACCACTAGTAGAAACATGGTCATCATAACCAAGGAATTTTCTTTGTAGGAGTGGGAAAAATACTTATACATATCTACAAGGCCTAACACTCAATTTGTGGCTTAAACAAGGAAGAAATACTTCTGTATTCCCAAGAAATTATTCAAGAGTGAATTTCATGAAGTCTATTGTAATGTCATTATTCTAATGAGGAGAGTGATTCCTATGGGAAGAAATAATGAAATATGTCCAATAATGGATGGCTTAGTTCATACTTGTGGGTACTGAAGGAAACTAGGTGGTAGATTGGGGAAAATAATCAGTGACCACATCTATTAGAAGTTGTTGCAGTTGCCCACCACTAAGAAATTAAACATGACTTCTTACCTAGTGTATGCCCTTACCTTCACAAGACCATTCAAAGAATTGTCCATGGCTCCCCATGTGCCTCAAAAATCACCTGCATATGAGACGTATCCGTAGTTGAGTCATAAGGAGAGCAATTCCCACTATGCTAGGGTGAATGATGAATTCACCATGTTCATCATTAGGCTCCTCAAGGAAATCCATAATGGAGAATATCTTCTCAAGTAATTGCACTAATTGAAAACTATGAAAGCCACTTCCTCTAATTCCGTACCTTCACCTACATCAAAGTTGTAAGCTACGATCTCACTCCTTGCATACTAATGATGTACCTGAGTAAAAAAATTATAATGTTCAAGTTGCATAGATAATTGGCTCATGTTTATGTCAAGTGTAAGAAAATAAAAAAAAAAAGGTGTGCCATTTACCATCTTCTTGGGATTTTATTCATGTAAGAATATCCTAGATACAGAAAATGTCGAAGTATCATTTGCTTCCCCAGTCTCTACTCCTACACATCTAGGTTTGAATTTGATATCAAGAGAAATCCAAATACTTTCACCTTTCTAGGTTTTCACCATATGCCCCAAATTGAAGACTATTGGTCCAATTACACTAGTGATTTTGAGGTAAAGAAAAGGGACTATTTGTGGATGAAAATAGACTAGACGAGGGATCTCAAATTTTATTATTTCATTAAGAGGATAAAATATTACGGGCCGTACTTATTTGATCCCAAGTACCAAGCAATGAAATATTCTCCCCATTCTCGACTCCGTGGAACACCAAATAATCATGTGATAATTAGGAGAGGCTTGCGGTAGTAACCCAAATATCAAGGGAATGATTCAAAAGAAAGAGAACCATTTTCATCAAGTTTGGTGGTCTATTGACTTTATCTAGACAGGTATCTCACACTTCCTCTCTAAGGGCATCCGAAAAGGCCATGATTTCCACTCACTTAAAAGATATTTTCAAAGAGAAAGGTCATGGAAGAAGAACAAACTAAATATTCCCATCCTAGGAGGATCTATAAGAAGGATAATATCATTGAAGATCCCATTGATCCCCTCAAATAAGGTAAAATTATTCCTTCACATTCTCTTATCCACCAATGATATCCAAGTGTATCTTCCTCGATGGAGTCATCCAACCGTGAGCATGTTATGATCCCCTATCGAGCACCTAAAAGTGGCCTCATGCCTGATATTGTGTCTACTCTGATGGATACTTTCCCATGGATTTAGGAGTTTTTGGGAGTGAGTGAAGGCTGGTGCAGTAGGTCCCAACACTTAATTTTTAGGCTATCTCAAAATTCATGAAAACCAAGTGGAGTAAAAAAAAAAATAACCTCTTCTTTCTTCAGTGGGGCCTCTAGAACCCATTATGTGGAGGTTACCTGGACTAAAGTTGCAAAACTTGTGGAAGGTATGAATCGATATGATTGTGAGTTGACCCGAATGTCCTTGGGGTAATTCACACATGAAGGTGATGCACATATATTTAAGGATTTTGTGACCCACTTTCTTACCATGAATGAGGAGTACAAACTAACAATGAAGAAATTGGGGAGTATGTGAGAAATCTCAGTGTTTATGTGAAATCCTTCTTGGAACCCAATACAGTGCCACCTCCTCCTATAGAGGCCATTTCTCCCATAAACAATTTTTACCCTCAGATGAGAAAGATAGCACAATGATACATAATGCAAGGGATAGATAATGAGAGGTGGGTTGAAAGGATTATCGAGAAAGGAAATGAAATATTACATGAAGGTCTTTCACTGTTTGAATTTACACTCGCCACTTCTTCTAAAGTGAAAGTGATCAAGGAGAAGATCGAGAAATAAAATCCCACTAGGATATTGTGTTTCCATTAGTATCTGAAATGATAATTTTCATTCTCACTCCTTATTGAGAAAAAATGTATTAACCTCCATCTCGACAACTTATCTCCCATATGGTCTTGCACAATGAGTGGAGTGACATGATGAATGATGTTATCTCTAAGATTTATTCTTGTGGAGAACATGCTTAGTAGATCTTTGAAGGTGTTAGTAATAGTGTACTGAAACTAAATTCACCTTCACTTAATGAACATTCATTTGTGGAAGATCTCCTTAAGTCCTTCTAACATTTGGTAAAGAAAGAGGCAAGATATCCCTTCTCATCCAATAAGGATACTTTGGAATCTATTATGGAGATTATATGTTCAATATCTAATACTACAAGAGATCATAAAGTCTGGTTCAACCAATCCAAGAACCTTGGAAGCATTCCTAAAACTTGGATCAATGCTTTGAGTTTTATTTTTATTCCACAAATAGACATTGTAGCACATGCGTCAAACCATTTCGGTAAAGAGTTCAAAGGTGAGGAAATTATTCTAGGAGTATTCCCTCAATATTCTCTAGTAGTCATTTCTTCATCGATGGAGGATATGTCTTCATTAGATTGATAAACCCTCCTCTCTCTCTCTCTCCTCTTTCTTCTCTCTCCATATTCTAATTCTTGATTAAGAATGTACAGTTTTCACTATTTTTTCTTATTCAATTAAGTGAGCTTCAATTTTCCATTGTAACAGTTCTTTTTGTTAATAAGAAAAAGACTCACTTTTATCCCGCGGTAATATGAAAGGTCACAAGTGATGTGAAAGGTGAAAATTCATGTGGGGGAGATGAAGAGTCATTTTTGTAATTTATAATTTGGAATAACTTCTTCATTTGAAAGGGTTGTTAGTTGTGAGTTGATAGTGGATAGATTTTTCTCTACTAGATACAAGAAAAATATTACTTTCTTCTATTCCATCTTGTTTATGTTTCCTATACTTCTTGCATACCAATTTTTGTAAGCATGTTGACCTTGAAAAACTAAGAAAGGACTTTTTACCTTTCATGAATGAATCAATAGAACTTTGTGTCTTTGGTTTGTTAATTTCATTATTAAGTTCTCCTTTGTTTGATTTCCCTATTTCGATTGAAAAATAACTCCTTCCTCAACTTTCATACTGGGCCAGCCATACCCTTCACAATGCATTTGTTCTATTTACATTTAATTTAGACACCCTTGGCTTCAATATCCTTTGGTGTCTCAAATATTCTTAGATAACTTAGTGACAACCAGGTGAAGTGTTGGTTCTTACAACAAACCTACGAGTACACTGACTTGGCCACCTATGTCAACATTTGATGCCACAAAACATCAAACAATATTAAACAAAAACCTTAGTAGTTTGAGTAAACATGTGATTAAGGTTTCTAGACATCAATGATTATGAATCATCTGTGCGTAAACGTCCATTCTTTGAAAATATCCATTTTTCATTCTATGACACATGTGAGTGGTGGCAAGCTCCACTCTGATTTTGTAACACCTTTCGACATAACAAGGTCAATAAACGATGAGGGTTTGAATCCTAATTTCATAACCTTAAAAGGTACATGTTTTTGCACATCCATTTTTCTTTATTTAGATGGTTTTGCTCCAAATATAGTCTTATAGGAAGATAATGATGAATATGTCTGCTTTGATTTTTAAAAATGGTTCCGTTAATAATTATTCCTATGTAGTACACCTGTGCTTTCTTGTATGATGTTTCCATCGGTAATGATTCTCATAGGCTTCTTGAACACAGGGTAAAAATGATAGTTGAAATTAGAAAAGTCAATATTATTAGCATAGACGCCATGATTGAGGGGGATGGATAAGCTCCAATCAAATCAAACAACAACAAAAAGAATCTATAGCCCATTAAATTTTATACAATATGCCATGGTGTAGGGGGTGGATAAGCTCGATCCAATAAAAAAATCTTCAAGAACCTGCACCCCACTAAATTTTATTGCTTATCTTTCATGCATTTGTAGAGGCATGCAACTCCCAACTCAAAAACAATGATTTTATGTTTATTTCTTTTTTTATTTTTTATTTTTAGGGTTTTTAATTAGGGTTTTCTAGAAATCAACGCCACTTACAACCTCCTATGAACTTTTGATCCCACTAATAGTTGTCCACTGCTGGGGGTTTTGCTCAATTTGGAAAATACCTTTCATCACAATTAAATACATCAAAAGGCATATTCCAAATGGATCAAAGGGTTAACTCTAACATGCACCAAAGACAACAATATGTAAGATTAATTTGGTTGTTGACACATGAATTTATCCTTGTCATTACACGCAATGTGCTATTATTGGAAATTCATTTATTTTATATAATGGTAATCCTTCCTTAATATCTTAGAAACCATCTACATGATGGATATATAAATCAATCAATAAATTAAGAAATGAGTTTTGGAAGGTGTTTAAGGAGTAGGTGGGTTAATGGAGTAAGTGACCCCATGTGAAGGCATGCGGGCTATGTCAGGTGGTGTTGTGTGGAAGAGATTTGGTAGGGCATGGGTTCCCTCACCTTTGACCATTTTCTGCACCCCCGCCATATATGATCTTTTCACCTTTTCAAGAAATCTTTCCATCCTTTCGGACTGTCAATTCTCTAAATTATACAAGAGCTTATTTGAGATTCAACGAAATTTAACACACTGAAACCAAGTTAACACTATAAATTTAGTTGTATTTGGATAGTTGTAGTGACAAAAAATACAAGAGATATGGGTTCATCTTGAGACAATGATGCAACAAATAGGTCTCCAACATGATCTGTAGTGCCCACTCCTCTTCGACAATGATATTACTATGGTTTTTGCTTAATTTGGATTGGATCCATAAACATTGTTATCATATTTGATATTTAGACATTGATAGATGAACATTGCTATATTTTATTAGCCTATTTGATAGATAGTATGGATGTTTTAGACTGATGACATGATGTGATGTATATGATGGATTATATGCATGGTTTGACATATTAGTATTTGATGATGTAGAGTTATTTGTACTGACACATTGGATTTGATATATTAATTTTTCTAGACAATTTATTTGGTTTAGTGATCTTATTGCTAATTGATGAAATGATAGAATCAAAATATTTGAAATTGTGAACAATTAGTGAATTACTTGATTTTAGCGATGGTTTAGTTATGATATTTGATGATGTGAATTGATATGTATATGTGTTTGTTTTATCGTTAATATGGCCACGAGGCCAGAAAGGTATTGTTTTGATTTTTGCAGGAAATTGTAACACAAAAAACAAAAGGGGATAGGAGACCAACAGTGAAGGAATTTGGGGTATTGGCAACAGGTCACCTTGGCAACTTGTGTAATTGTATGTTGTTTGTTGTTAGATTGTTAGGAGGTCCCCATTGGGGGGTGGCCTCAAATGTGACCTTGGGTAAATATGTTGTTTTCCTTTTGTTTTATTTATTTTGTGAGTATTTGTATTATTTTAGTATTGTGAGTCACCTTTATTAGTGTTAGTTAAAGTGCTCCATTTAAGTTGATTAAAATTGATTAATTAGTATAATTTGAGATGTGACCAAAAGGGGGTATTTAATGTGGGTAGGTGGTTCTTGTTTTGTGTTGGATTTGAAAGGATTTTATTACTTTTGAGTGTTGTGTACTCATTCTTGCATGTCAATTTCGGATTTTGACTTTCAAGCCAATTTTGGAGGCTTGTGGGACAAGTTAATCTTGTCACACACCTCTTAAAGTCACCCACCCACTATGCCTATGATGTGAGGGGCTTATTTTAGGCCTTTTTGTGTGTTTTAATGGAGAAAATGAGTAATTAATTGCAGTTCTCTTCCAAGGGTCTTTATTTGTGTCCTTTAGGGGTGTGGGTTTGAGTTTGAGTGTGTAAGAGGGTTTTCATTCCCTCAACCACCAATTTATTGTGCTTTGGGGATTGAGTTTGACCATGTGATGTGGAGTGGAGGAGGAATAATGTGGAATCCTACATGGAGCCACATCACCTCTTCCTCCTCTCTTTTCTATTTATTCATGTTTGTTTGATGATTTAGGGGTTACATGTTTTATTGGGAATTTTGCATTTTTGGAAGGGAATGTTTTTGGATTGCTTGTTAGAATATGGAGTTGGATTTTGATTGCTTTGGAATTTTAAAGGTTAAGGTTTTCTTGTGGATTGTGTTGGTATCCAAATTCATTCTCCTTTTCAAGCCGTAAGCAATATAGATTCAATAAGGAGCTTAGAGGCAGATAGATCATAAATGTGTATTGTTTTGTAGCTGGGGATGAAATCTAACTGACTATTTGTTACTCAGATTTGTGGAGAGATGGATAGCACCTTAAAAGGATGTGATCTTATCCTAACTATTTTAGGTTGTGCCTTTTAACCAAGGTAAGAGAACCTATGTTGTAACCTCTAATTATTAAAGGAGACGCATATGCCTTTCTTTTTAACAAATTTTATAAAGAAACCCTTGGAAAATATGATCAACACACCAAATCTACCTCTCACGATTTGTCACTTCTAGATTATGGAGATATTTTCAACACGGGGCTAAGGTTATGAAGACATTTGAAATCGATCATTCGCATACTTTAGCAAATGGATTTTGTTCTTTTTTTATCTATAGAAAACAGGGGGTAGTTCGGGGTAGGATTGGTTATTTGATTTTTTTTTTTGGCGGGAGATCAACAAGATAGATTGGAATTTTCCAGATCCTTGAGAAACTTCACAACAAATGGAGAAATAAAAAACACAAAGCTTCAAAATAGTTAAAACATTCCTTCAACGAGAAGGTGTGCATCAATGGAGGCCCGGACATGCACTTTTTCACACAATCTCTAAGATTCTAGCACAAAGGCTCGAGTTAAAAGACCCAAAAAACATCAAAATCTAAGATTAGTCACGCCGAGGTACACCCAGAGGCTTACAAACAATCTCTGTCAACAGATGAAAGAAAAGTGATTTTAAATCGTTTATTTCAGTCTCAGATGAAAGCTCTTTTGAAAAATGAAATTGCAGATGCCACTAAACTATCACAAGGATTGATATCTATGTGATTTAAAGAGATTTTGATACACGATTGCAATAGGAACAAGAAAAACTACTTGCAGACATTTTGAAAGTGAAATAAACACAAAATTTGCCAAAGATTTAACATGAATTAACTCAAAGTTTATCAAATTCATTAGCAGGGGAGAGTTATCTAAACAAAATCAAAGATTTTTGATGGCTATACACTCGTAACCAACTCAACATGAATGAAAATATAACACAAAGGAAGTTAACCTAGTTTCTCAAAAAGTTTTCTCAAAGGATGAGCTTTTCTCAAAATTTTCTCATGAAAATGAACTCCCGACCATTTTGCAAGAGTAATCTCATTGCATTTATAATACACCCTTTACATCAAAATTTTCCCCCAAAAGAGGAATATTTGAAGCACCTTTGTTGCACATATTGGATCATGATTTGCAGAAAGTGACATTCAACAGACTCACAAAAAAGTTGCTAGGTGTTTTAAAAAGGTGAATCATTGCAAATATTTGCATCATTGTTCTAACTGGAGGTATATTCTTCATCCTTGGGGCCTGCAACACCTTTTTCCCTCAAAAGAGAAGAATATTCGAGGGACCTTTGCTTATTACCAATTTTTTTCAGATAGAGACATTTAACAAATTCAGATCTGAAATATGCTAGGTGGCCCTCGACTACTGACTAGGATGCCATGCCACAACTTCTCAGGAGTCCCTTTAATCATTCTGATTCTGTCATGCGAGAAATCCCCTTTTTAATCATTTCTCAGAACCTCTGCGTAGCTGGTCTTGATAGGTCATCCATTTTTTCTCTCGTGGCAATGCCTTTTTCACCTTTTACACTTGTACCTTCATCATTTCATCCCTTTTCATATGAAATTTTATTACGTAACTTTTGGATATGGTATATTGCGTTTACGCACTAGTCTGAGAAAAAAATCCACTTTAAGAGTACTTCAGATCTACAAATTGAGCTCCCAAATTGATTCAATTAAGCTTTGTAGACCCAAACGACACAAATTTGCCAAAAATTGATGAAGAATGATGCAAAAATGCATCTCCAAACATCCTGGAGCTTGATGGTGGAAGAATCGGATGAAATGCAACAACTACTATTGATCCTACGTTTCAATTTTTAATCAGATCCCTCCACATGGAAAAATGTTATTGGAAATGGAGTGCAGGGGCACCTTTTGTCATTTTCTAATTTTCAGAAAAAGGTAAAATGTCGACATTTGTCTCCACCCATCCACCCTCATAAAACAGGCTTGACACGTGTCCAAATGTGGGTCCCAGTGGACCTATGTTTCAGCTTACAAATTTATCCCTTTTCTACAAAAGGTAAAAAAACTTGAATGACCTCGAAGCTTTGTCTCTCCATTTCCCTGCCTGCTATGTGTCTCAATGGCACACTTTGAGATGGTCTTGAAAAGTAGAGACCCTAAACATGTGCGGTCCCTCCATGTGTCCCCGGCCCCTTTAGGAAGTTGTGTGAAAATTATAAGTACGGGAAGGTCCGGTGAAAGCCTCCACATGGACATGTTTTGTGTTGAAGTGAGCCTTATAACTTTTAAAGTGCCCCACAGAGTCAAATCCAGCCAGAAAGGGACACTTTTCAACTGATGTCAAGAAGTAATTTTGACCAGGAAATTACACCCATCAAACCGTAAAATGTGGACAACCACCATTTGAGCCCGGGAGACAAAAACATAACAGAGGCCGCAATCTAAAGAATTTTAATGACAAATGGGGTGAGACAAATTTGAGCACCAACACAGACTCTGACTCGATGATGGGCACTCCTCATGAGTGCCACAAGAACAAAAGTAGACCAAGTGCAAAAAATATCCATTGGGCAAAGGATTCATCTTGCAGAGTAGAAAAACAGAACCATCCTCAAAAAATGAACCGAGAAACCAACAAAACCAGGTCACTAAGGACCAGAATGAACACAAAACACAAAAGTAGAACAAAACCAAAGAACTATACACTATACAATGGTGAGCATCCTGATTCAAAGAAAATAATCAAGGAAAAACCTCAAGTGCCTGCCATTCTAGATATGACCATGCTAAGCAGTTCTGATATGTCTTTAACAACTGGTCATATGGTTGTTTTTCTTTTCCATCCGAGTTGCTATCTGACCATACTTTTTAGGCTTACCCCTTGTGCCTGTGTCAAGTTTTTCAACATCTTTCGGGGCTGCATCAAACATCAAAGTCTCAGGAAAATCATCCTGCTCATGATACCTGCATTGACCAATTTCATATTCCTTAAAAGCAACATAGCTCACAGAGTTATCAATATCAATATTTGCATGCAATACTTCATAAGAAGCATTGTTGGGGTCCTCAATAAGATATAAAATTTTCTTTTCACCCGGTAAGTTGACAAGGATGCCCTCAATCGAATGGTGGCATAGGACATATCCATTTGAACACTCCCACCAACATTTTCAGCCCATCTTCTGGACAACAACATACCCCATTTGGCAGGGTAATCCACAATAACAACATCAAGTTTCAGGTTCTTACCTGGATAAGCTACAAGTTACACTATCAGACCCTTGACACATCCAACCACTGGTACCTCCCTAGAATCCATGGTAGTACACTTCCCATAAGTTGTTGTTACTTTGAGATCTAACTCATTCATGACCTCAAGAGGCATAACATTGCATGATGCTCTGGAATCAAACATACATTTGTGTAACAACTTATCCTTAATAATCAAAGTAGTAAAAAATGGATCCACCTTCAGTTGAGACTCAACCAAGGATGTTCCCAAATATACTTTAGGTGGCTCACCTAGCTCTTCCAGTACTTGGGGTTTTTTCAATTGCAATGGTAGGAGGAATCTCAACATTTCTGCCTTGGGTGACTTTTTCTTCTCTAAACCCCAAATATTCGAATGCTCTATTCCTATGCTCAGGGATTCTAAGCAATTCAACAATAGGAACAAAAATCTTGATCTGACTCAAGATTTGGGCAATGTCATATGGAACATTCTTTGGCAAGGCAACATTGGAAAGGAGATTAGCAAACTCATCAGATGGCATGGGATTCTTGATAGTTTGGGCATGAGGAGAAGTATGAATATTTTTAGGACAAAAAGGCCTTTGGAAGGTGTGTCTTTCTTAGGAGCCTCTTTAGGAATACTAGTAAGCAATGGAGTTTTAGGTTTGGCTTGAGCCCTACTTATTTGACAAATCTACTCCTAGTATTGTATTCTTTTTCATGGCCAACCACAACATTCATCAACAACTACTTATCCTCCTCAGAAGGGATTCCTCCATCATATTTTTCAATCATTAAAGCTCTTAGGTACTCAAAATCATTATTAGCAAGTTAAAATTCTTGTACCATATCTATCTCAGAAGTAAGAGTGGGAGGAAGAGGTAATACTTGTAAATGCAATCCTAGAAATCTTTAGCAGTTATAACACACATCAGCTCAGTTGAGGTTGTTCCCTGCTGTGAACTCATAGAGGAATCCACCATGCATGCATCATCACCAGTAACATCATCATTATCAAATTCTTCTTATTTTTGATTTACTTCACATGGAGGATGGGGCATAAATCATCTATCACACCAATCGATCACATTGGCTTCATCCACATGGCGATGGAAGGCGATCAAAGGATCGGGCACCATTCTACTTTCACGTGCTTGGGGATGTCTACTTGTAAATCCCATGGGTCCTTTACCTCTGTCATCTGACCTCTGATCACCCCTAGGATGATTTCCAAATCTGTCATGATTTTGTGCCTTTTCTAACCTTATGAACTCTGCCCAATTTCTTTCTCTAACCGGGCTACTTTGTAGGAAATTTCTTTGATAACCCCTGCCAAAGTTTTAACAGCCTCCTCAAGATCCACACTCTTGCTTGCTTGAGGGTTTTCTAGGTTTATCAGTTTAACAACTTCCCTCTTAGGAGGTTTTCCAATGGCCTTGATGTTGTTCTTAATCTGCAGAGCCATGGTAAAGGCCTACCTCAAATTGCCAGGCTTTTTATCCCTCAAATTGTATGCAGCCTTTTTTTTCAAATGCATTAGCATACTTTATAAGATAAGATTCATCACATGGCCTCAAATTCACAGGAAATCTTCTCAATGTCTTATTGAATCTCGTATTAAAGTCATGCACTGAATCATTAGGATTATTTTTAATATTCTTGAATTCTACTAAAAGAAACATAGGTCTGTCTTGTCACCATATTACAATCTAAATGCATTCTTCATTTCAGTCCAAGAATAAAGAGAGTTATTAGGTAGAGCTTTATACCAGTCCCTTGCATCCTCTTCTAATGTATGAATAAACAATTTAATGTATACATCTTCAAACTCTATTTCAAAATCCTCCATCATATTGACAAAGAGTTTCAAGTGCTGATCACTAGTTATTGCATTATTTCCTTGAAACTTAGGCAATATGTTTCTTACATCTTGTGGCACAACATTCAGATAGCCATCCATACCTCTAAAACTGATGGGACCAAAAGTATTAATGAAAAATGGAGGTCTGGGTGGAGGCTGAGCCATATTATTCGAGGAGGTGACCTTACAGGAGAAATAGAGTGATGAGGAGTGAGGGGTTTGTGTGGTACAGGGATACAATTATTAGAATGAATATCCTCTAATGGATTTGTCTCTTGGAAAAATTTATTAGATTTTGAAAAAACAAGGGCAGATCGAGAAGCAAATGTTTCAAATACAGATGATGGACCCTCTCCAGATGGAGAATTTGGATTTATAGAGATGCTACTTGATTCAGAAGCAGTTGAGGAAGTATTGCAATCTTTAACCGTGTGCCGATCAATTTCACCAATGGAGATCTCTTTTCTTGATGCTTGATCTCCCACAACCTTCCAAAATTTTCCTCCTGAATTAGACTTTTCAAACTCTGGAAACAACCTTCTACTAGGGTCCACAATGAAGAAAGATCTTCTTCCTTCCAGCTTTGCAAATATTAGTAACAAATTCACAATTGACAGAGGTTAAGACACTGGCATTTATCAAAATCAAAACAACCCAGAGTCGCCACTAAGGATTTTCACCCTAGTTGTGCAAATGCACTAAAATAATCTGTCAAATGTTTGTCAGCACTAAAAATCATGCAAAGCTTTACAAATCAGACCCTCCTTCACCCAAATTTATCAATGGTGAGGCAAACTTAGTATAATAACTACTGAAAAAATTGGACATACATCACACAAAACTTATAACTTTATTCAATTCTTACAGATATGATCAAAGAATGATGTTTACAAAATATATTTGCACACATAACTGCAAGAAACATTACCAAGGTTTGGAAAACTTTAAATTCTTTAACCTATCCCCGACAACAACACCACGAGTGTTGGTATCCAAATTCATTCTCCTTTTCAAGTTGAGCAGTAACACAAATTCAACAGGGAGCTTAGAGGAAGATAGATCGTAAATGTGTATCATTTTATAGCCAGGGATGAAATCTAATTGACCCTTTGTTACTCGGATTTGTGGAGAGATGGTTAGCACCTTAAAAGGATGTGATCTTATCCTAACTATTTTAGGTTGTGCCTTTCAACCAAGGTAAGAGAACCTATTTTGTAACCTCTAATTATTGAAGGAGACACAGATACCTTTATTTTACACAAATTTTAGAAAGAAAATCCTAGGAAAATATGATCAACACACCAAATTTGACTCTCAGGAGTTGTCACTTCTAGATTATGGAGATATTTTCAACACGGGGCTAAGGTTCATCAAGACATTTGGAATCTGATCTGTTTTGCATACTTTAGTAAATAGATTTTATTCTTTTATGGATATACTGAGAGCAAATAGGGGTAGTTCGGGGTAGGATTTGTAGCGGGGATGGAAGCTTGAAGATTATATTAATCTGAATCAACCATTTACACAGGAAAGAGCTACAATACTTATAGGTATTGCTAAATGAATACAAACAAAATATAAGTTGCAACAATACAACAACCAGTATAGTAGCTTCCAATATTACATCTAGGAAGCACAAAATTGTTATAACTACATAACAATTATACCCGTGAAAATAATAAGCCAAATATGGTTGATAAAACCATATAACAAAATACAACAATAATTAATTAATAATTAATTAATTATATAATGCATAATTAATAATATTAGGTAAATAATTAACCTAACATTCCCCCCCTTAATTGTGCATTGTCTCAAGGGATGTGGAGAGGAACTCTCTGAACAACTCAAACTTGTCACGTGCAAGTGACTTTGTGAAGATATCTACCCGTTGTCACGTTGTTGGACAATATTGAAGCTGGATGTTGTGCTTCAACACATGTTCATGTATGAAATGAACATGTACCTCAATGTGATTTGTTCTCTCATGAAACACTAGATTGCGAACAAGTTTGAGAACACCTTCATTGTCAACATACATGGTGGTCGGTTTGTCTTGTGGTATTCCAAGTCCTTCTAGTATGCGACGTAGCCAAATCACTTCACAGATAGCTTCTCCTATAGAACGATACTCAACTTCTATGGAAGAGCGAGAAATGAAGTGTTGTTTCTTGCTTCCCAGTGATATTGGTCAAGATCCCATAAAGAATACAAATCTAGAAGTGGATTTTCTATCATCAATGTTACTTGCATGATCTGAATCCAAATATCTAGTTAAGAAGAAGTTGTCGTTCTTCTTGTATTCTAGACCAAGATCCACTGATCCTTTAAGATATCTCAAAATGCACCTTGTTGCTTTCCAATGACAAACTTTGGGTTCTGCATGAACCTGGATAGATAGCTCACTACAAAGCTGATATCTGGTCTAGTGTAGGTTAGGTAAATGAGACTCCCAATCAGCTGCCGATAGAGAGTGACACTTACCTCAGGAGATGGATCTGAACGAGATAAATACAATCTATTATCCATGGGTGTAGTAATTGGTCTGCAATCCATCATCCTAAACTTCTCGAAGCGTTGTCTTGGTATATTTCATCTGAGATACAAAAATGTGATTCTCTTTCTACCATACTTCCAATCCAAGACAATAATGCATCAGCCCAAGATCAGTCATGTCGAATGATCGATTAAGATATTTCTTCGTTACATCAATCATCTTCACTAAACTGCAGTGATGACTAGATCGTCGACATAGAAAACAACAATCACCATCTCCCCCTTGCTTTTTAAGGTAGAGATTGGGATCGTATGGATTTCTAACAAATCCATGTTATACAAGATGCTCATCAATCTTGATGTACCATGCCAGGGTGCCTGTTTGAGGCCATACAAAGATTTCCTGAGTCTGCATACCTTTACTTCTTGACCAAGTACTACATATCCCTCAAGTTGAGTCATGTAGACTTCTTCTTGTAAATCTCTATTTAGGAAGGCACTTTTTACGTCCATTTGGTGGACTTTCCATCCAAATTGAGCAGCTAGAGCAAAAATCATCCTGATTGTTTTGATCTTAGTTGTGGGAGAAAATGTCTCCTCATAGTCAATGCCTTCTTTTTGTGCATACCCCTTTGCTACAAGTCTTTCTTTATACTTTTCCACTATCCCATCTGCTTTGTACTTTGTTTTAAATATCCATCTGCATCCAATGGGTTTCTTCCTGGTGGAAGATCGACAAGTTGCCAAGTGTTATTCTTCATCACTGATTGATATTCAGAATCCATGGCATCTTTCCAAGCTTTTGACTATAGGGTTTCTGGACTGTAGAGGGCTCATCTGATTCAATAACTCTACTCATCAAAGAAAAGTTGACTTCTTCTCTTGCTTTACTACGAGTCCGTGGTCCAGGGGTGGATGTATCCGATGGAGCATCCATTCTTGCATCTCGTAATGTACTTGTACACCATTTAGGAATACGCTAAACTATTCCCATGGGTCGTGGTTCTATCTGATCAACACCATCATCCCCATCATCACTTTCATCTTCTGAGGGAACATCAACTTCAATTTTTACAACAGTGAAAAATCTACATCTTGTGAGTCCGGAGGAGGAGTCTCTACTTCCTTCTTCTCGAAAAACTCAACATCTCTGCTGGTGTAGACTTTTTTGGTCTTAGGATCCATCAATCTATACCCAAGAGTCTCTTCATTGTACCCAATGAAGATGAGTTTCTGTGACTTCATGTCCAATTTTTTTGTTTTGTTTGGGTATGTGCATACTTGCTTTGCACTCAAATACTCTGAGGTGTGCAATGGATGGTTTCCATTTTGACCATGCTTCTTGTGGTGTTATTCCATCAAGAGCAGTTGTGGGTGCTCTATTCAACAAATACACTATTGTCTTTTCTGCTTCTACCCATAATGTCTTTACAAGTCCAAAATCATTGATCATGCATTGCACCATTTCCATGATAGTATGATTTCTTCTCTCAACAACACAATTTTGATGTGGTGTGTGTGGAGGAGGCATTTGTCGATGAATCCTATGAGTTTGTAGGTAGTCTATGAACTCATCACTAGTGAATTCCCCCCTCGATTTGAGTGGAGAGTTCTAATGTGATGACCAGTTTCTTTCTCAACTGCTACTTTGAACTTTTTGAAGGTTTCAAATGCTTCACTTTTCTTGCGAAGACAGAAAATCCACATTTTTATCGAATAGTCGTCAACACAAAGCATGAAGTACTAGAACCCAAAATGACTTGGCTGCATCGGACCGCAAAGATCGGTATGAACTAGGTCAAGTTTACCATGAGCTCGAAATGTACTCCTCTGGAATGAAGCTCGTGTTTTTTTCTCCTAGGCAGTGAGGACACTTTATCTCGTATCCTTCGAAGAGATGGTAGACCATGTACCATATTACACGTGAAAGTGTTTCAAGATATTTGAAACTTACATGACAAAATCTTCGATGTCATAACTATGCTTTGAGGTGGTGGATTTCTTAGAACAAAATCAAGTGATGCGTCCCACATTGGAGGCTTTTGTAATTATTTTTGAGCCTCTTGATTTGTCTCGAATCAAACACGTTTTCTTTCCAATTTGACTATCAAAGTCAATTTTTAGGTTGTGATCAAGGAGTTGACTAACTGAAAGAAGATTCTTTGTCAACCTAGGGACATATAGGACATTTGATAGTCTGCATTTGTGTGAACCAAGGGGTAGAGAAATGTTCCCAATCCCTTAAATTGTATATGAAGAATCATCTCCCAACGAAACATGATTTTTCAATGGCGTGTCCCTCATCAAAATAAACTAGTCTCTATGGCTGGTCATGTGTCGAGTGGCCCCGAATCAACATACCAGACATCACTAGATGACGTGGATGGTTCACTTGATCAAGTAGTGAACAAGAAGTCTTCATTATCTGATTGTTCTTGTTGCTTAGTAATATTACCTCTTGGTGGGTCATTCTTTTCCAGTTCCTCTTTTTCTACCTGTGATTGTTGTTAGATTGTCCCTTGTAAGACTATTGTTGTTGAGGTCCAGAGTTTCTAGATGAACCTTTCTTGTAAGTATTATACCAACAATCTTGTAGGTCATGTCCTCTTTTATAGATAAGACATTGCTTCTTTTCATTATCTATCCCCTTGATACGATTTTGATTTTGGGACTTCTGATAGGAATTAGGTTTTCCTTTACCTTTTCCTTTCCATTTTTGATGTGAAGACAGTGCCTTCTCCTCTTCATCATCCTTATTGTGCATTGCTTCCTCTTGTTGCAAAGTAGGTTTACTAGTTTGTCAAAACCAACTATCATATCTGACATGTTTAGTGTTGTGACAAAAATGTGGTAAGAAGAGGGGAGTGCTCTCAGAACAATGGGAATGAGAGCATCATCTATGACTAGTTCTCCCAGGGCTAGAAGTGAAGCCCTCAATTCTGCAACTCTTCTTAAGAAAGCTTCAATTTTTTCATTCTGTTTGAACTTTAGTGTGTGTAACTGACTCTACAAATTTAGTATAACATTCTTGTTCTTGGCCTCGTATATTGTGCTCAATTTATCCCACACTTCTTTTTTTTGTTTTGGCATCTCGAATGTGGGGTTGCACATCATCGGACACTCCAAACAAGATGATGAGTTTGGCCTTCTGATCTGCTTTATCAAACTACCATTGTTGTGTTGTATTAGTAGTTGATCTGGTTAGAGTACCATTCACAGCAGGCCAAATTTCTTCAAACTCAAGTTGTGTCTTGATTTTTGTCTTCCATGCAACATAGTTATTTCCTCTGAGTAGTTGTGAATCCGAAAGAAAAAATTTGGGGGCATTGGTGCCCATTTTGCAGAGATCACTGACAGGGTTTAGCTCTTATCACTCCAGGTATTAGGTCTCCCAATCTATATACGTCAGTCTGATATACTAAACCTTTCTATATATGTGCCCTTATGATATACCCATCGGTACGTGGAAGAAGATTGTCCTTTCTATATACCCATGGTACGTGAAAGAGGCATTGTACGTGAAAGAATTCAATACATTATACCAAGACAATATTGATGGGGTCATACGATTATTGACACCGGCTCAAAGAAATATCCTCATATGCATGCGTAACTTCACTATATACTTGGATAATTTCTTAGTCCGGATTTATGTCGTGCAATCGTTCACAGATGGATGGGATGGTTCATAGTGTGTGCACTGTGACCTTATTACTCCCCGTCGATTTAAAGGGTCGATGCCCAGATGACATTATTGTAGCTATATTAGGCGTTAAGTGTAGTAGTATGCAATGGCTTTACTTGTAATGCACTTCCAGAGGCACCATATATACCGAACGTTGTGAATGAGATCTAGGATCTCGTGAGTGTTACAGAACCAATTTTATATTGTTTTGTATTACAATTTTGCCAGTTTCAGAGTAGTTACAAAGTTTTTCAGTTGACTATGGCAACCTGCAAATTAGTACAATATAATGAAATATACAAATTACATTCAAAAATTTGGAAAAATTTGAATGACAGAGCAATTTTTTTGTTTTGCGGGCCCTAGTGGCCTCAGAGCCCAATACAACCCAAAATGCAAAGAATTGCAAAAAACCAGATTGAAAATGTAATTTTTAGGTATCCCCCTTTTGGAGAAAGTTGCCCGGAATGAAAAAACAGGCTGAATGGGAGAATTTTTTTACCCTAAATTAGGGATTTCTCACTAAATTTAGTTAGTTATAACTAAATTTGAATTTCTCGCTAAAGTTAGCGGTTCGCCAAAATTTCTACCAAATTCAAAAAACCAAGTTGTGGGTGGGATTTGAACCCCTCACCTCCCACTTCTAAGTCGCTTGGTCTATCCACCTTGGCTCTTATGAGCGCTTGATATATAAATGAAGCAAATTGTATTTGAAGTATATGAAAAAATGACTTACCTTTGTAAAAAGTGACCTGGCAGAGACTCCACGTGTCTGTGAATGAGTAGAAGGCATTTTAGGGTTTCTTTATGCGTAGAAAATGGATCCAAAGCTCTTTTTTTGATCTTCTTTGCAAGGATTTGTACGCCGCCTCCTTTGGGTTGTATTTACCTTCATTTATATCCAACTTTTGCTTGCTATTTGCTTTAGTTTTCTATGTTTTTTTAATGTAAGTCCACCGTATTTTCTTTTTGTAGGAGGGCTTTCTTTTGTTGTTTGTGTCCAAGTTCGTAGGTCTGCAGGGAACTCCACATAGCGTGGCTTCAGCCACAATAAAAATGCCCAAACAAAAGAAATATAATGCGGCCAATGCTGAAAAAAACAGGGGATGTTTTAATGGCAGGCCGATCCATACGTCCAAAGTTCTCTGCAACTTAGAACCTAATATACTTTGAGACTTCAGATATGAGTTTGTAGATGGCAACAGTGTAGAGGAAGGTGCTTATAAACCTCAGTGGACATTGAAAATATTGTAGCTCGACCTCGAAACATTGCAGATCTTTACTTCCATGAGACCCACAACACTGTCCTCCAAATTTGATAAACAAATAGATAATATTATCTGTACAAAACCCCTGAATGGAATTTTTTTTTAAAGTATATACCTGCAACAAATTTTTCCTAGTGTTGGGTGCACCAGTGCAAAAACAAATGTGTTCCAAACACCTGGAACGAACAGAAGGATGTGAGGAGGCAGGGATGGGGCTGGGAGGTTGCAAGAGGCTGCATAGGCTCTCTGATGCTGCAAACACTACTCCAAAACTCCTTTATCTCAGCTTCTCTCTCTTTCCACACCTTTACAAGCTGAGAGGTGCAGATTCTCGCTTTGGTACCAAATGTAAATAGAGGACGGAGGGGAAGCCGAAGATTATATTAATTAGAATCAACCATTTACACAAGAAAGAGCTACAATACTTATAGGTATTGTACAACTGAATACAAACAAAATATGAGTTGTAACAATGCAACAACAAAGTACTGATAGCTTCCAATATTACATCCGGGAAGCACATAATTGTTATAACTACATAACAATTATACCCATGAAAATAATAAGCCAAATATGGTTGATAAAACCATATAACAAAATACAACAATAATTAATTAATAATTAATTAATTATATAATGCATAATTAATAATATTAGGTAAATAATTAACTAACAAGATTGGTTATTTGAATAATTTTTGGTTGGAGATCAACAAGATAGATTGGAATTTGCGGATCCTTGAGAAACTTCACAACAAATGGAGAACTCAATAAGAGAAAGCTTCAAAATAGTTAAAACATTCCTTCAAAGAGAAGGTGTGCATCAATGGAGGCCCAGGACATGCACTTTTTCACTCAATCTTTGAGATTTTAGGACAAAGGATCGAGTTAGAAGACCCAACAAAACATCAAAATCTAAGATAAGTCACATTTGAGGTACACCCAGAGGCTTATAAACAATATATGTTACCGAGATGAAAGAAAAGTGATTTTAAATTGTTTATTTCATTCCTAGATGAAAGCTCTTACGAAAATGAAATTACAGATTCCACTAAACTATCACAAGGATTGAGATTTGTGTGATTCAAAGAGATTTTGATACACGATTTCAATAGGAATAAGAAAACTACTTGCGAGACATTCTGAAAGTGAAATAAACACAAAATTTGCCAGAGATTTAACATGAATTAACTCAAATTTTATCAAATTCATTAGCAGGGGAGAGTTATTTAAACAATCTCATAGCTTGTTGATGGCTATACACTCGTAACCAACTCAACATGAATGAAAATCTAACACAAAGGAAGTTAACTTGGTTTCTTAGAAAGTTTTCTCAGAGGATGAGCTTTTCTCAAAATTTTCTCGTGAAAATGAACTACCGACCTTTTGCAAGAGTAATCTCATTGCATTTATAATACACCCTTTACATCTAATTTTTCCCCAAAAGAGGAATATTGAAGCACCTTTGTTGCACATATTAGATCATGATTTGTAGAAAGTGACATTCAACAGACTCGTAAAAAAGTTGCCAGGTGTTTTAAAAAAGGTGAATCATTGCAAATATTTACATCATTGTTCT